>VXBX01008401.1:28515-47362 GCA_013400415.1 Scytalopus superciliaris
TTTTTTTTTTTTTTTTTTTGAGGTGAGCGTGTAAGTATCTTATAACTCAAGTTTCAACTCTGTCACTTCAGGGGACAAGACCAGTTTCCTGGCTCTTCTCCTCACACCCATGCTTGCAGTCATGCTTATGGGCTTAGAGTGTGCAGGTGTTCACTTGTTCAAAAAGCAAACCAGGTGGCATATTTGCTAAATAGAAGAACTTGTAAATGGTATGTCCAAAAGAGCTTCTGGTCCCTCAGTGTGGAGACAAGTCTTGTAGACAACAATACTCCATGAAATAAGCACAAAAATCTTTACCATAAGCTAAAGTTGTGCACACATTAACTCCCATGTGGTATCAGTGAGGACAGCCAGAGTACAGTACTAAGAGGACGCTTGTTATGCAGAAGATTTAGTGTAAGCAAATCTAAGGGGAGATATGTGAACAACCTACATCTCTGATAACTCTCCATGATATTTGAGTTACTGTGTTTTGATAAAGTTTACATTTTCAGATATCTTTCCCAGTACCAGACCTATGTTTGTTCATGGGAGAGATGAATTGAAGGTTAAACATCTTTACTTAATTTTAAAGAATGTCTAATTTTCTTCACTTATATTATAACATAAATACCATATTTTAATCTTGGGGTTTTTTTTCCGCAGATTTCTTCATTCTTGCTTTTTCTACCTTTTAATCCTTCAGAAGAAAAAAAAGATAAAATAGATTTTTTTCCCCCTAGCAGCCTGTGAAAAAGGCTGTGAAAAGTGGTTACCTCTGAAAAAAAAGAAGTATATTGGGAATAAGCATAACTCTTTCTATCATCTTTCAGTATTTCCGATGTATTTAACTATTAAGCTTGTCTTTTCAACAGAAGGATAGTCTAGGAGAAGTGATGCTGCATTTCAGTTACCATTCCTTCAGACTGTGATACAGTACAAGTAAAACTGATATCACAGCCTTAACCTCAAAAGAACACTAAAGGATGAGTGTAACACCGGAGAAAGGGGTATGCACTGGAAAGGTTTTGTACAACATTTAAACTGCATTGTTAATCAGACCTTCCACTAATAATTGGACAAACTAGACTATGAGTATCATTGTAATTGTGCTACTAATAATGGTTGTGTTTTGATAAGACTGTTAATTCTTTAATTGGTCTCAATAAATTCTTAGCTGCATATATCAAGCATATTATACTTTGACAGCTGTGCAATTTAAAATGCACTGTAACTGGGATAAAAAAATGGTTCTCTAACAGGCAAATAAATTCAGACAGAGCACAGTGTTTCTAGTCTATAAATTAAGCTGCTCAGGCTATTACTGGGTATTTCTGGATTTCTGTTGTAGACTTGTAGGCTTTTTCTCTGTAGTTCCTCATTTTCTTCTTACAGGTGCCTTCACACTGGACTGCTAATCATTTTATTATTATAAAGGAGAATAAAAAGATATGAAGCTACATTAACTTAAACATCATTAGTTGTTTTTTGTTCAACCCACTGAAAAGTCATGTGAGGATTAATACAAATAAGAAACACTTTGATGATGAGGGAAAAATTATTGTTATCTTACAAATTCTCAATGGATGCTGCAGCACAACAGCTGTCAAATTCTGCAATTGCCTCAAAAGTACCACAGAGAGGAATGAAAGACAGATTTTAAGGACATTGGCTGCAACAGTCATTTTGTCATATATGCTGCATGTACTGGGATTGCTGGAGCAGGGAAGAGTGGCTGTCAAACCTTGTCAGTACATCCCAGGAAGATTCATCCTCTAATTGTGGGATGGTCAGCTGTCCCTGTGCAAAGTTGCTGCAGCAGCCCTGAGATCTGTTGATAGCTACATTGGGGGTCAGGATCTCCAAGCTGCTCTCAGTTGTGGCAGGCTGGCTCTAGACCACCCACATATATACCTGTGTACATGGGATGACTGTACTCTCAACTGCATTTGATCAGTAATCCTTCCACTTTGTACCCAATGAATGCTTTTTTCCCTGAGAAGAAATTCTGACACCAAAAAAAGTTTGACATATGCTTGTACAGTATTTACTGATATCAGGTCCAATTTGATGTTGATATGTACCCCAGCCACGGTCAAAAACGTCAGCTACTTCCAAGAGGAATTATAGTAGTGGCTGTCTGTGACACCCATGGAAGTTTGATTGTAGCTGGTCTTTACAAAGTTTGGTTTGTTTGGACCCATTTGCTAGTCTTAAGTGAGGATACGGGCAAATGAATATGGGAACAACCTGAGATATGCCACATGTCATTTTGCCTAATAAAAATAAATGAATCTCTAATCCCTGGTGTAGTCATGTAATCTTCTTAGCTATGGGGCTTCCTCCACTTCCATCATAACCCGTGTAAAGCTGTGTATGTCATTAGTCAGATGGCAGAAAAACCCATTTCCAACCCAACTGTAACACTTGTCTGTCTAAATTCCTGCCTTGACGTGGCACAAAGTGAGTGTATCTAAACTAAAACAAAAGGGATGCAGTCTGTATAGCTGACTCTGATGCTGTGAGCCCATGGCTCAGTACACAGTACCAGCACAATGTGAAAGTCTGTCACAAAGAGGCTTATGTTATTTCAAAGCTACAAATGAAAAGAAATTGAGTTCACATGCTGCAGTGAAGCAAATCAAACCCTGTAACGTTTGTATTAATTGCCAAAAGCAGATAGTGCCTGGAAAGCAGAATAGAAGGTAGAAATACAATAAATCTTCAAGCTTAAATTTGGAAATGAGCCCAGGTTTTGGGGAGTTAGTATCTAATAAGACTTACTTTTAAAAATATAATTCTATCAGGGAAAAAAAAAATCAATCTAAGTATATTTTAGATTTTTGTTAATTTTTCTTTGGCTTTTAGCCACCTATTAATTGAAGTTCTATTTCACTTACTTTGATATTCACATGGAAAGAAATGGTCTTTTTTTAGAATAACTAATGCTCTCAGACTGTACATTACACGTAATACACTCATATATTCTATTGAGAATAAAAATGTACACAAACAAATTAATGGTGCAGTGATTTGGAACTATTCTAGGCTTTTACCAATGAAAAGAAATAATGAAATGTGTTGTATAGAATCACTGTGCAGTGATGCTATAGTAATTTCCTTTTCTGCTGAAGAAGCAGGAGTAGAATTCCTGAGTTCACGACAATGCTGAATTAGGTGAGGTAGATGATGAACATAACTGCATGCATGGAGGAGTGAGCCTGAACCAGCAATTGTTTATTAATACAATTACAGTTGATGCACCCTAGTATCAGATGTATATCAAAGACATGAAAGAAGTTTGTGCTCTGAGAGAAAATCTTATGGCTCTGAAGCTGATGAAAGGTTGAAAGTTTTCTCACATAAATGGGGTGAATATTTGACTGCACATGTGTTAGGCAGCTGTTGTTTTGTTCTGCTAAATTGGAAGTAGGAGGAAAGTGAAGAGGAAGTGGCATGAAAAGATCTGGGTGATGCTAACAGCAAAGGAATAAAACAAAGAGAAATAAGAGCAGTGGAAAGAAATGTCGCTCATTTCACTGCCAGCACTTGGCCTTTCATTTTCCAGTTTCTCTTTCCTGACATCTAGGGCTCACTGCCTGTTGTCTCCACTGAAACCATGCTGCCTACATGTCCTTAGCTGGAGGCTTTAATGACTATCCAGAAAAGCTTCAAAGAAAGCTGTGCAGAGATTTAATAGTAATTATATCAATGAAGCCATAATATGCCAATTGCAAGACATTATGGTGTTTTTAAAATTTATATATTTTACGCTGTAAAAGCAATGTTTCTTTTGTTGACTGAAAGGCTAAACAATTATGTTGTTTGCACTGAATCATTTGCTCAAAATTTTGGCCACAAGCCAACAAAGTAAGTAAAAAAGCAGAGGTATAATATTAAAATGGAAGTATATATCATCAATGAGGATCAATACAGTCACCCTAGCAAAGGTTTCTAAAAGAGATGTAAGATATATTGACAAAATCACTTTTCAGCTGCTATAGCTTAAGTAATTTTCACAATCACATTTCAGATTTTTTAAAAAAAAATATAATGACATGAACATCTAAGTTTTTGCTGGCTAAGATATAGAGCTGGGGCCAGGAAAATAAAGTGATACTAAGGACATTCATAATGGCATTACATTCATTTTCAGATCCTTATTTTCCAAGAAGATGCACATATTCTTTTCTCCTATTTCAGACACGCAAACATCCTCATACATTTCATTTTTATACATTATTTTCTTGCCATACTTTTAAAATAATTTCCAAAACAAATCCATGTGAATCTGAGAGAAGCTACAATTCAAACATATCAGGGCTCAAAACAAGGCAGTTTTCTGATATAGTGATTCATTGTGATAGATGTCAGTCCTGCCTAATTTACTTGACTTACTTCTTGGTAGCTTAAGAATAGCTTTTTTAGCCCAAGAGAGAGAGACAGAGAGAAGGCTGGGGGGAGGGTGTGGAGGGGTGTGAAGATTGTCTGGGTGACAGCACACATAAACAGAGACACTTACTTGTCAAATGCTAGACCAGGTATGATGTCCCTGGTGAGTCCACAGCACTGTAGTAAGAAACAGTTGTGCTGGTGTTTTCACAGAGCTACTGTTGGGATTTTCCTTTCCTGATTCTTTCTGTGAAGGCATTTGACATATGGTTCTAGTGCTGTTTAATTAAACATCTCTTTTCCACCTCAGGTAGCATTTTTCATTTATTTGTCATCTCCCATTCTTAACTATAATTATACTTTATTCATCCTTCCACATGGTCTTATGTTACTAATTTTTATCAGGGATCAGAAAAATTTAGTCTGGTACTTGTGAGGAGAGAAAGTTTAATCAGCACAGAACCTGTCTGAGAATGAGAGTTTCCCATTTGAAGTGGGCTGGTTGATCACTGACAGTTTTTTGCGTGCACTGAAAATGTGTTTAAAATTAAGCCATTTGATTAACTTGTAGAGTGTGAGACTAGCTAGCAGATTCAATTATGGATTCAAATTATGCTACTAAATTGGTCTAATTTTTAAAAGTGACAAATGAAGTGCATTAAAAGAAAGGGATTAAAAAAGTCTAGAGAGGAATTGGCAAGAATTCCATTAATTAAAACTCAATGAACAAACACATATCTTTTTTTTGTGTGTGAATGCGTGTGCAGCTACAAATACATTGATGTGCATCAAAAATCCAACTTGACATAATGTTTACATTACACTGGGTTTAACTTCCTACAGATTTTCAATTCCATTGAAATAGAAGCTGATGATGACAGAAGGTATTAGAAATCTGTTCCAAATACTGCAACAAGCAATAACTATTAACTGTGTTAGGGTGCAGTGCCTTTTCCTGGAAGACAGCAAGCTGCTTAAAAACATATAGAATATAGAATATTTGTACAAGATATAATGTCTCATAAGATATAATGTTGTCTGGCCCTAATAATGAGTGCTTTTGGTTGTGTCAGGAATAGCTCTGCAAGGTGCAATGATAAGTTGCTTTCTTAGAATCCCCTAGCTGTAAATGAGAGGATGGGAGACAGAGTTGCAAGTGCTATACCCACAGATCCCCTCTCAGAGGCATCCATAGCATCATCAGTGAGTCAATGGGCATCACATCAGACCCTGTCACAGCCCAGGGGCAGGAAGACAGGATACTTAAAGAGCAGAGTCAGTGCATGGGTTCTGTTACAACTTTCACTGCTTGGGTTCAGGCCATATTTAGATTCTTGCCTCCTGTGTTGGTGAGGTTTTAATTTCATCTCCCTTTTTTCAAGGACGGAAAGCACCTACTCCAAGGGTTGCACTTTATGATCTCTGAGGTCTTTTCCAACCCAGTTGATTCTATGATTCTATGATTCTAAGACAATTTTTTGAAATGGCCACCAGTTCAAATGTGGATTTTCACATGATGCTGGCATACAAGATTTCAGACTGTTCGCAAGTCCATTCCTGCACTGAGAAAGAGTCCAAACACATTGTCTTGCACAAAAACCATGGCCCAAGCCTATATATGCATTTTCAGTAGGTTTCTGTTGTAAGTAGAACGAGTACCTAAGAGCTGAGCAGCCCTCTGGAGTATACAAGTTTCTATCTATTCCAAATAAGTGCAAGCTTAACACCTTTGTGCAGCAGACTAGATCAGGACCTGCATATTAGTCCTTCTCATGCAGCCGTCTTTACTTTTTTTTTTTTTTTCTGCAGAAGCGTATTCTCATCATTTGCCAAAAAGCTGGAGTGTTTTCCTGCAGCTGGTGAAGAGGAGTACTTGCTTGCATGGCTGCAAAGCACAGAGCTAAGCCCTCAGGGACAGTCTTTTTATGACAGATGCATTTCTGCAAACACTCAATTACATTTTCAAGATGAGAGATTAGAATTTCAGTGATTGTCACAAGTAGACCTCTAACTGTTTAACTTTCAAGTATTTTCAGAAAATAATTTTGTTTTAGTTTTTAGCAAGGAATAAGAAAAAGTGGAATGCTTCGAGTCCCTTGTGGGTGAAACTTAAACAATGGCTCAGGACGAGGAGGTATGACATGATCTGTGTGGTGGGTCTTTTACATGATGGAGGCTGGAGACTGAGGGAAGGGCACGGTTGACAAAGCAAAACAAATGGTTCTTGTCAAAAGCAAGTAGAGACAGCTTCTGTTGCACAGGTCAAACATTACCCTAAGCAAATAATTCACAATTCATAGTACAACCTTTGACTGATAAGACTGTCAGATAACAAAAAGGACAGTTGGTAGCCTGTGAAAGGAGTCTGACTCCCATCAAAAGAGGCCTTGATTCACCCAGTTCAAAAGCAGAAGTTTTCCCCATAGTTCAGGCATCCCTGCTTCCTGCTTCAGAGACTCCATCTCTTGGAAATAGCCTGTCAGGTCCCATCTGTTTTTTTGTGAAGCTGCCAGCCCCTTGAGAACAGGTCTGCCATTCCCATCTCCTGTCTGATGCTGGAAAACCAAAGGGGAATAACCTCTGCAATCTGCCAGAAATTGGTTTTTTGAAAGCAAGGACTCTGCTTCAGGGAGCTGCAATCTACCATACTTAGAGAAAAATTAGTTTTCTAAGTACAGAGCTTTCCTCTGTTGACTGCTTGAGTCCTCCACGTCTGCCTGTGCTCCTTCTTCTCACAGTGTGGCTTGTGGGATCTTAAACCTATATAACTCATTAGCAGACAAAATCCACTATGCAATATTTCTTATTACAACAGGTATTGTAAAGGGAAGGAAAGAGTGGCAAAGTAACTTTCAGAAACTTCTTACTATTGTAATGATAGTACAACTTTGCCTGAGCACAAGCCTAAGCAGGCTATGGCTGGTATAATTAACAGCTGTCAGTATCTCAAAAATGATTAGCAAGTGTCCTAGTTGATATGACAAGTTCATTAATCATTGGAAACTTTCCTTCAAATTGATTTATCAGTCTTTATGTACATTCATTATTGCTTTATAGAGGACAATAATATTACATTGAGTATTATAAACATAAATAAATTAACATCCTGTATCCCAATGGACTTAGTGTCTAAATAATACAAGACAAACATGCACAGTAAAGACAGCATGGAGAAAAAGCTGAGAAGTATTTACCACAAAAACAAGACAAGAGTTTCAAAGGGGATTTTGGAAAAGAAAGTAGCTGCCAATTGGAGAGGAATTGTTAGAAAACAAGTATAAGTCGTATAACTAGGAAAAAAGGTTAAGGTGGGCATAGTCAGAATCCTCTACCTAAATTCAAATTTTTCAAAAGCTTTAAGGCAAAACATAAGGCTTCAGGGTGATTCAGCAAATGTGGACAAAGATACAAGAAAAACAGTACCTTGCGGCAGGAAGGGCAAAGAAGACAAGAGAAAGGCTGTAGAAATAATGTTTTAGAAGTACAAAACTGGACTATTGGGAAATGATGGAAAGAGTATGTATAATATAATGATCTAGAGCTTCCTCAGTGAGCAGAGGGAAAAAGAGAAGCGGCTTAGTGTGCTGCTTGAAAAGTTTTCAGAGGTGAGAAGAAGGGGAGTTACAAGTGATTAAAGAGCACAGGATAGGTGGATTTTCTTGTGGCTTTTTTTTTTGGTTGTTTTACTTATTTTTGTTTTGTTGTTTTTCCCCTTGAAAAACTAAACAATTTGATACCTTTTTAGAGGATGGCCCATCCTCAAGCAAAAATGATTTCTCATGTGTCATCATTCAGACCAGAGTACAATATTAATGCAATCAATTTATTAGGGAACTGAGTTAACTTACAGCTTATACTGAAATACTGTTCATTGACAGTGCTAGAGACAGGATTTTGAAGCTGATGGACCACAGAGTTACTCTGATGTCTGTGTAATGTCTGTATAACAACATCTTTGCTGATTTTCTAGAACTTATTATTCACACAGCAGGGACTGGGTCTGGAGCTGAATACAGACAAATGAGAGACACGAGTCATAAACCTTGACAATTTCTTTACATGTTATATTAATGTTCTAGAGCACATCAGCTAAAGATGTCTTCTATCTAGACTGCAGTGAGTTATGTTTCATTCATTTCATACACACATACATATGTGTACGTATGTTGTATAGATGAGTCTTCTTCCTTTTACATTTGCTCTTCTCTGCACTCTCGCTACAACAGAGGATCATTTTTGTAGGGATATTGCATACTAGATCATAAGTAAGAATAGTTGGCAGCTTCAAGAATATTAGCTGATCTCAAAACACTTCCAAGGAGGGCTGAAGGTGCTGCCATGTCCTCTTTTGGTCTAAGCAGTAGAGACGCAAGTGAAACTTGCTACTAAATTTTAGAGAAAAACACTGAAGTACTGTTCTAAAACTATGTCAGCTTCTGCCAGATACTCCTAAAGCTTAACATCTATTTGCACTTTAAATCTTGAGCACTCCTGCACTATCGAAAATCTCCAATGTCTCCATGGAAACTTGATAGGTCCCAGAGATGGAGGGAAAATATTACTAGTGCTGGCAATAGTTTTACTCAAGTTGTCTGGGAAAAAGAAGTATTTCTTTGCCTATTCTGAGATGTCAATGTCTTTTGAAAGTCTCTGTTACATAAAATGATGCAAAATTTTGTCAGGAAGCATACTCCCAAGGAAGGTAATGTTGCTAAAAAAGCAAAACAAACTCTGAAACCTGGGGATAATTTGTACGCAGTTATTCAAAGGTATCAGCAAGCAGACACTATTTGTACAGAAAACCAATTATTACAGGAAAAATGTGAGTCTGTAAATGTAGCACATATTGCTTTCTTATGCTTTTTATGTAATTGGTATCATTATGCTACCTAATGACACCAATTATTTAAAAATTAAGCACACAATAATGCATACTTCATATTTATTATATTCAGATGCAGTTTCTATCTGCAGCACTTCAGGGCAAGACATCCTTTAATAAATTCTACATATGCCTTCAGTATTTTCTCTAGGGTTGCATTTTTTAATGCTTACTCTTTTAGTGTGGAATCTAAGGCATAAAAAATTAAAAAGGTCAATTTTATGATGAAACACATGAGCCTGGATATTTTAAGTGGCACCCTAGACTGCAGAAGCTAATTGCTTTTCGACAGAAGAACTCTCTTAAGTGCTCACACTGGAAACAGGTTCGTGTGAAAAGCAGGATACATTTCTACTCTGCTTCCAAGCCTGCTGGGATTTGTTGAGATGAGTGACGCTGTGAAAAATAGAAATCACCTGGAGCCTGTTAATATTATAATCAAGTGAAAGCACAATTACTGCTGTCTTAATCCATCTGTCTGTATGTTTCCGCTCTACTTCCAATCACCTGCTTTAGTCACAGGTGTATTACTATCGAGATGGCATTGAAAAAATCCAACCCATGCATGTTCCAAATTGCTGTAAGCTCTTCCATGGCAGTCTGTCTGTCTTTGTAGCTTTAGTGCAGTCATTCATCAAGAAGGAGAGCAAACAAAGGCCCTCTTATTGCATGAAGTAAAGCCAAAGTGCCTTTGTGTGTGGAGGTTGTTTGAATGATGTTCAAATTTAAGTTAACAGGTTGCAATTTTGACAAGTGCCATTTATGTTAAATGAGGGCAAAAAAATCAAATTTACTGTATTCTGATAACTCATGTGAAGCTCATTAATGTTCAATAGGTGCTATATTACATATCTGGAACACTGAGGTAGCTTTGGTAAACATAAAGTCATAGTATAAAATGGCAGTTCTTCAAAAACAATCTGGCAGTATAATAAGCTTAGTTTTTGATTTCACACTGAATGATATTTGATAGTCTAAGTGATCAAATTGAATGACAAGAATTATACATGATAAAATCAAATTACAACAGCATCAATAATCAAGCAGTAACAACTGCAACAAACAACAACAGTAGTAACTTTTAATTTAGATTAAGAAAGTGCTAAATGAACTAATGGTGTGATTTCAAATTTCAGCAGACAAGCCAAAGAGAGGAATGTTGAATAGTTTAACAATTCAGACATTCACCATTTCTAGCTCATAGGTCTTTTTCATGTGAAACTTAGTTCTCTCAGACATTCTTTGAATAAAGGTTGAATATGAATTTCGCCATTTCAGTCTTTGATTTGTTAACTGTTGTGCATAGAAAAGTACTTGATTCTAGGATTCATATTAAAAAAAATTCTTCATATATAATCACAGATATTCTTAGAACGCATTTGGAAAATTATCAGAAAAGTGGATTTTGAAGGAAATTGGACATAGTACACCTCCCTAAGATACTGAAAATAAAATTATAAAAAGAGCTAGCTTTCCAGAAGTGATGATAAATTCACCTTGTGTTCACGTGCACAAATCAGGGCTTAATCTGTAATCTCACAGCAGTTGAACACTGCTTGTACTTTTCCAGCTGTCAGTCTGTTTGGGACAGAAAAATACTTTGAACAGTCTTTTGGAAGAATGCTACTTTTTAATTTCAGTGAAGTTTTGTTTAAACACCTGAAGTTAGACGAAGAGTTATAGACTTCATGAATGACCTATGCAGCTGCATATGCTGACTCCAAAATGCCACTGAATCCCTCTATGAGGCATTTAATGGCCTAAACGTTTTTCATACCCTCTTCAAAATTCCCCCAGAGACTTGTTCAAAGCTTCATGTGCTGAGTCGAGCTCTCTAAGGAGCTATGCATCAAATGGAGCCTGTTGCTCGTAAGTGTGTTAGAGCCAAGGAAGGCGCCTTTGCAAAGTTCAGCCCAAAGTTCACACCCATTCTCAGATCAAACTTCCCAGATCAAACATTGCTCAAGTGCAGGGTTCTTGTTCAGTCTGCGATGTCAGCTGTCATCTGTGGCTGTCCCTTGTCTGGAAATAGGTGGGATTAATTTTGTTATTCTGGAAGTTTGTGAATCCTTGTTAGTATCTGAGTTGAGATGGATCACACTATGCAAGGCAATTCCCAGTAAGTGCAGAAAGGATTATACCTTCATATGACTTTGGAAACAAATCTGTTGTGGCTTTTTATGTTTTTGGTTTCATTTTGGGTTATTTGTTAAGGTTGGGTTTTGGGGGACTTTTTTGGATTGTTTTGGGGTTTTTTCTTTTCTTGGTTTTTTTTTTACAATTACACAAGAAAAAAAACTCATTCCTTGTTCTTGTGATCATTCTTCTAGACTGTTTTAATTAAAATGAACCAGCAATTTCAAGGAAGCTGAACAGCTACACAAAAGGAGCTTTTCAGGATAGAGATTACAATGTATTGTGATGGGACTTTGTTCATCCCCATATTTAAAAATCATAGGATTAAATAACTGCTATTTATGGTAATTTTTAGGCTCATCATAATGAACCTCTCACGGCAGTACTATTTCCAAGATCAAAAAGAGACTGGAAATGCAACACATATTGCTTACCTATGTTTTACATATAACCAGTATCATCATTTATAATGTCACTAACTTCTTTCAGTCAGAGCTTCACAACCCATAAAGATGTAAACACACAGATGACATTTGGAAAGGATTTTAGAAAATGACAATTTGTTTAGTACATGTAATTCATGTTTCTGTAAAATTTGCTGTATTGTTATATTCTGATTGTTGCAGGAAGAAGCAATAATCATAGCAAGAAAGAGCTAACAGCTTGGGGAAAAATCCCTTTCTTATGATACGCAGTAGTTTTAGAACCATCTTTACAAAACACAGTCACGGAAACCTAAAATGTAGGTTCAGACAGAGCACAAAACAATGGTTTATCAAATTAGTGTTTTTGAAGATGAGATCAATTTGTGCAGTTTGTAAGTGAAAGTGTTTGCAGGAGTCCATTGTAATCTTTGAAATATATCTGGGTGATGTATTTTATACCACAGCTATCTAGCCACAGCAAAATTTCTGCAAGAATCTCTAATGAAGAATCAGGGGGCTGCCATCTGAAAACGAGGCAAGTACCACCAGCTGATACAGCAAATGCCAAGAGCCTATTTAGCAGTGCCAGCTCATGGCAGACTCTCACAGAAAAACTATCTCCCCCCACCTCTCCCTTTTGTACCTAAATCTTCAGCAAAGTAAATCACTTCCTAAAAGCAGGGATGGAGAAAGCAGTCTGTTATTCCCTGGCAGACCAGAAAGTATTGTCCATATTGACAATCTGTTTTGTGTAGGCAGGCTGCAGAAGCAATAAATCCTATTAACCTGTTCAAAGTCAAATGAAGACATTTAGAAAACAGAACTGCTATTACATGCAGTGGTGAAAGAAGAACATAACAAAGAAAGGTTGAATGGATGCATCAGCTGATAGATTATGCACAGCTACAACTGGAAAATCCCCCCAAACCTTTCTATCACCTGCTCTTGCCCTTCAGGATATTAATTATATCCCCCTCAGGCTAACTAGCTGACCATTCAAATATTATCTTCTGTCAATTTCAATTTTCAAGATAAAACACTTTCAAGCTAACAGGATTACCATGGAAATGCTTATGTTATACTGTGGTTTTGCTAATGCATGCTTCCTCTGTCCAAAACATATGGCATTTTCTGTGTACAGACTATTCTGGAGATTTACTATTATTATGTCATGATGTGCTTATTGCTATGGATTCAGCAGCATTTCTGCATCTCTACCTGTTTTGTTCAAGAGCAGCTGCTAGCTTCAAGCTGTTGCCTGCTTCCAGTGGCAGAAGCAGAATGAAGGATTGCTTTCCAGGGAAGACATGTTTTGAAGCAGACATACTGACAATAAACCAGTTCACTTGGGAGGCATAACATTGACTGGATAAAAGTTGAGTAATCATTCTGTGATAATTTACTGAAACTGGGTGCAATCTGCTTTAAAATAGAAATTCCCTTTGCTGCTGATATTGGACTTGGAGGCCTTTTACTGATCAAGGTGTGGCATTTGCTTTTATGAAGTAGTTGATCTTTGGAGATTCATTAAACCTCATTATTTTTTCTTATGCATATGTGACTGTTACTCACTGAATGAGAGGAATGGGAAGAATGAGGCTGTCTGAAGCAAGGCTCAACAGTACGTCTTTTCCACCAACTCTCCCTGCTTGTCATGGCTGAATACACTGAATTGAATTACTAAGGAAAGTCTTGATAATCTCTTGGTAAAATGGTGAGTACATCAGATGAGACTGCCCAGCATTGTCTTGATTTCTGTGCCTGGTTTTCATTGTGAATTGGATGTGTGCAGTCAGTCTGTCTCCTTCCAGCTTCAGTGGGAGTGTGGAGGAGGACCTGAGGATCCAGTCCCTTTTCAGTAGTCACTTTCCAACAGAACACTCACAGAAAATAGGGCTATTTGAACAATGGTTTACCAAAATGGAAGGTAGAGAATTACATCCTAGTCTTAGATTTACTTTTCCTAGTCTTTAGAAGAGTATTTGGAGGTGGAAATGGTTAACTAATTAGGTGCAAAACAATAGGTGCAAAAATGTCAGAGATTGTTCTGCTGTGTTCTTGTTACAACCTCCTCACTGGAAATGGCAGCTATTAATATTTTATTGACTTGAACCTCTAGGGTAGATTCCAGATGTCACTACTTGATCATTGTGAACATACAAGGAAAAATAAATTCTGTCATGGAAATGTTGAATTCCCATCTATGGCAAGAACCATTACCAGCAGACAAACACTCCTGTAGCTTTGTAGATGCTTTTTTCCTCAGGTCATGACTATGCACACATGACCAATCTGCTCACAGAAAACATGGACATATGGAAATAAAACAAAGCATAGGAAAAGTCACAGCATTTCATTATGAAATTGTATATATTAAGAAATAGCTATTTCCTGTATTTAGACCAGAATGGAGGTTAAGTTGACAAAGCTCAAAGGTAAAAGAGTGCTGCCTTCTGGAAAAAAACACCTGCTTTAATGGTTTTGAAAACATATCACCTTATGCCAGTCAGTTCCAAGGAGCTGGGTGCTGAAGAACTGGTGTTTTAATAGTGGTGCAGTTTAGGAGAATGGGGCTGCTCAGAGGCACATCTCAAAAGTCCCCCAAACACATCGGAGGTGCTCATATGTGCTCTCTACCTGTCTAACCAGTGCTGAAGACAACATCTATTAAAGAAGTGGTGAGAATTGGCTGATATCTACTGAGAATATGTGCAAAGAACAGATTACCTCCGATTTCAAGGGAAAGTAATTTTGTTCAGTTGGATGGAACAATGACTTTTTCACTAATGAATATTACCTGTCACTTAAAATCTGGGCTTCAGGTGCAAAATTCAGAAATTTACGACAAAAAATTATCTCACAGAATTGCAGCACTGCAGAAGTGAGAGAGCCAAGAATCTTTAGGGCATATCTACAGAGCATCCTTATTGCACACATTGTTTTGCATGCTACTTAAGCACTAAAAAATCAAGATTTTTTCCTATAAATAATGAACTTCACTCCCACAGTACTAGGTTACAGTTCACATTTCTTTCCTGAACTCAAAGATGTGAATCCACAGCATTACAGCTGGAGATCTAGTTAGTGCTGGTGTTGCTAAATGTCTAGGGAACACGGATTCTAAGTGTGCAACAGCCATGACATTGGGAATGTACAGAAGTGTATATAGACATAGTAGCAACTGAAATAATCCACAGACTGTCTTCTGGCCTAGAGGCCAAGTGGTAAGGCACAGCTTATGTTCACATAAATAAGCTCTTTTTATCCCTTAGAACAAAATGAGCAGATCCAAAGTGGCTATCACAGATGCTCCCTGGTTTGTTCTATCCCTGCCCTGACAGTGTCTGAGATAGTGATAGCTGGTCTGGGTTAAATGCATGACAGAGACTGGAGTAAAAGTTAAACATTATGGATAATTGAGTTACAATTTTCAGGATGCATCCTATCCAAGTATAAATGTACCATAAAAGTCTAGAGCCCAAGCAGCCAGCTGAAAAATCTATCAGGAAACCAGGTACTATGCTAAACATCACTTGCATACACTTCAAATTAAGTTTATGACACAGTTATGTTAAGACAAAACATTTCAGGGCTGATACCTTTTCAAAAAAATTGTGATCCTTCACAAAATTCTCAGTCAGCTCTACTTCTGAGATTGCATGAGAAACTTCATTTATAAAAAAATATTACGAGCAGTTTTCTGACCCCATTATCTTGATGTGCCTCAGACACATTCCAAGGGTCCTGGGGTACACAGTTGCCACAGAAAACAAAGTACCCTTTTTTAATTATTTTTTTTTTTCCTGGAAGGCAAAAGCCCTGTTATGCTGCCTGTGCTAGAAAATAGGGGAAAAAAATGGAGAATTCGTAATGTAATATTGTTGGTTTTATATTGCACACTCTAAAGTTTGTTTATTTTACACACAAATCTATATACTTCCTGGATTTTTATTTTCCTTAGGTGTAGTTATTATTTTTAGTGGGGTAGTTAGCTGTACTGAAAGCACTCAACTTGTATTACAGAATTTCAGGAATCTATCATTGACCAGTACCTTTAATACAAGTTCATTTACAGTTCCTGACATTGTTTGTCTTTGGTGAATTAAACAGACCAGATTTTCAGAACCATGGTATTGTGACCAGAATAGTTATTTCTGAAGCAGCAAACCAGGTCATTCTATGTTTTCATAGATAAACATGCTTTTGTACTCAGTTCATCTTTTGCACAGAAAGTGATGCTAACAGCACAGAAAAATGAAACATGAAATATACTACATGAAGTATACAATGCAAGTTTTGACACAAATTTGAAAAACAATCATTTCTTGGCTTTTCCTGCATTTTTTTTAAATACTTTTATCTCCATAATGAAGCGAGGAAGTTGGCTGTATGTTTTATCACTCCTGATCTTATATTCAGGAAAACAATACCTTAACTCTTGAACTGAGTCCTCTTACTTCCAGAACTGGAGATACTTTGTGGGATATGATGCAAAATGGCAAATAATAACTGTCACTTTTGTATATGGCAGAACAAGGCAGTACTGTAATATCAGCAAGAATACTGAGCATGGTGACACTGAAGTACACCTACACTATGGATGGTTATTTTATACTTCTAAGGAGCAGCACTGGTGTTCATTAATTGGCTCAAGAATGGGGTTGGTGAACCTGGCACTTGACTATGAGTTTTCAGTATGAAGAGGTATTGCTTTTTGTCTAACTACAAGTTGTAACAGAATACTTCTGATTACAGAAGCTTGTGCTATTTATTGTTATTGTCATTCTTAGTATTATTCTTATATCCAAAGCAGGTGTAATTTGCTTTCTCTACCATGCAATTTCATTTATATAGAAAGAAAATTGAACAGACTAGGCTTTTTATCCAGAATCTCTTCATAAGAAACCTGTAGAGGCTCATCAAGAATAGGTAAATAGATGCCAGTCTGAGCTATCTAATCTGTGTATAGCTGGAATGTGCTCACATGCAGCTCTTAAGCTATGACAGTGTCTTAAAAACAGGACTATGCCAGTACCAGAAGTGAGGAATAATTTAAATGTCAACTGTGGAAGGAAGCAAGTCAGCAAGCCAGCAACACCAGTCAGCACAGCACTACCAGCATCACATAGCCCCAGGACAGCCATGAGGCACTGAACCTGGGGAACTGTAATCTTATTGTTGTATCATAGCACTATCTACCCTACAGGGTCAGCCAGAAACAGTCCCCCATGTGAAGGAATACATATGAGATGGTAAAAAAAAATTCTCAGGAAACTTCCCTCAGGCCTCAAAGTAATGAGTCTAATGTTCAGCTCTTTGTTATCATAATTCCAACCTCTCCCCAAAAGTCACTTTTACTGTTTGCCTTTTCTAGTGCAAGAGGGTCTGTGAGAGGCTTCTTCCAGTCTCAGTTCATACTGATGCTGTTGTCTTCCATTCCATCAGGGAAATAAACCTTTCAGAGACAATCCTGTATGCATTGGTCAGGTAACATTATTTAAACCTGACTTCCCTCTTCTGAATTGAAGCAAAAGTCTTTTCAGACAATTATCATATAACTTAGCTTTATACAAGCACAACTCATTAAAGAACAAAGTTTTTAGGAAAATAAATGAGTGCAATTCAACCAACAAAGCTCCCTGATAATTATAAAAAACCGTTTATGCTTTGATGTGTGCAATTCAGCTTTCTACAAGAAGCAGCAAAGAAATGCAGGTAAAATTTTATAGAAGCCATAAGAGATGACATGTATAGGCATAAAGAAATCTCTTATGGCAGTCCTTCAAAACACTAATGACATACAGTTGAGCGTTATTGTCAAACAGAGAAAAAGCAATATGCTGTGCTCCAAGCCAATGTCAAAGATATCTGAACCTGATGGTACGTCTCTGCTAACATGGCAGGACAGCCTTATTAAATTAACACTTTTCAATGATTCATACCCTCTTCCCGATGTGCTGCTTTTGCCCAGTCCTACAGTGAAAAAACAGTCTTTTTAAGTACCAATATACATCATTAAGAATCAATTTTCTTTCAATCTTTGTGATGCCCCAGAAAAGAACTTTGCCTTAATTAAATAATGTTATTTTTCTCCACTAGGTTCAAAGAGTCATAACTTGATTAAAGCTCATCTCCTTTCTCACATGTAAATATTCTCACCACACTACAAGCACAGGAGGAGGCAGCTGATGTGCAGGGTATGTGTATGACTGTATATGTGTAGAAGAAGTAAAGACTGCTGTCAGAAGGGAGATGGGGAGACAAAACTAGCAAGGGTGGATCTGAGTGAGTGCTTTTATGTGCAAGATGTGTTTTCTGAAAGACTGAAGACCTTTATGTTGGCTAGAAAAGACTGGAAAATTAAGAACCTGGAATACGTTTACTGCTACATTTGAGGGTCAGATGTTTGACAAGAGCTTTGCTGTATTAGTAGCAAATAGATCTGATCTTTACCCAATTCTTTTTTTCCCCCCGGAAAAACACATTGTATGTATTTTGAGCACAGGAATGAAATATGCTTGTTTACTAGTAGAACCCAAAGGCTACATTAATAGGTGACTCTTCCTAAAAGAACAGCTTTATCCATCTGAACTCAGTGAAGACCTTTACTGCAGTACAAGTTCTTAGATTCTTCCTTTGCAACAGTGGCAATTACTTGACTGTTTAGTTTTAGCATTTCATCTTGGACACACAAAGCCCAACTTGTGTTTTGTGTGCTTCCACTCATTAATGTTTTGGGACTCACAGAAAAACTGTTTTGCTGTCTGCCTCATTCCTAATGACATCATTAGATAGGCAGTTTTTATTTTTCATGCATTCCTCCGACTTCCTCTTCTCTTCTGCCTTCACTCTTTTGCCTCCTCTCCTATCATACAGTCTGTCCTGCTGATACACTCACTGCTTGACTCCTTTAGTTTTGCTCTATCATTTTCTGGTGTCTCTAGAAGAACTTCTAGCCTTTTCCTCTGCTCAGGTCTTATCAGTGTCTTCCCAAATAAAAATAAAAAACCCAATTTAAAACTCCCCACTACAA
>VXBX01008401.1:47457-90484 GCA_013400415.1 Scytalopus superciliaris
ACAGAGAGATCAAATGTACTTCTCCTTGCAGAAGGCTGATTTCTCTTCTCTGTCCTAAATGCAGGAGCTTTACAAGTCTGCTGTTTCTTTACCTTTTGTTGTTCATCTCTTAGCCCTGCACAGAACCATCGCCAAGAGTCATACCATTTGCCTGAGACCATTGTCCAAATGCTACTCTGTCAGGATAGGTGCACTTCCATGGGGAGCCTGTTCCAGTGCCCAAACACCCTCTGGGTGAAGATTGTTTTTCTAATATCCAACTTAAACCTTCCCTGACACAACTCCAGACCATTCACTCCGATCCTATCACTGGTCACCACAGGGAAGAGATCAGTGCCTGCCCCAGATTTTTCCCTCATGAGGAAGTTGTAACTGCAATGAGGTCTCCCCTAAGTCTCCTTTTCTCCAGGCTTACCAGGTGCCCTCAGCTGCTCCTCCTATGGCTTCCTCTCAAGGCCCTTTACCATCTTTGTCGCTGTCTTTGGGATGCTCTCTAAGAGCTGTCTTATATTGCAGAAGAAAACTGCACAAAATAACAGGAGGTGCAGTGAAGCTAGTATTCTCTTTCTGTCTTCCTGTCTTTTCCTCCTTTTCTGTCCATATGGGCTGGCTGGCTTGTTTTGTCCTTTGAAGTTTCATTCTTTTGGACAGGTACTGCTGCTTTTTTTTTTTTAATCATTCTTCCTCAGCAGTGTTGAGAGCCTTTAAGTGATAGTCAGAAGTGACTGTTGGAAACATATTTGATCATGGAGGTCTAAAGCACTGATAGACAGCCCAGTAAATAAATTCCTATGAGAATACACTCTTACTAACTGCTTCTATCTCTCTGTAAGGGCATGAGACTATTTAATGTCACCTGTGCTATGCTAACACGAAGGATTTAAAAAGTACCCTATTCTAACTATTATTAATCCTTGAGAGAAGCAGGGAACATTAATGCTGTTCTACTGTTCCTAAGTGCTTAAATACATACATTGACCAATTTTCCATAGTATTTGATTACCTGCAATGTTTAATGGAGTTGTCTTGGCAGCATCTTTCTCAAATATTTAAGAACCATTGTTTGTATAGTACAGACAATAATTGGCATGAATTAAGAACCCTGACAAAGGTCATATAGTAAGTCTGCATCAGAGCAGATTTTGATGCTGGCATCCTAACTAGCTGTATTATTGCATCTAAATAACACAGTTATGCTTCGTGATGTTTAAATCAATTTGACAGCATCAGAGCTTGAAAGGTATTACTGATGATGCAGACTTTGCAGAATCCCAAACTATGCATTTACTGTAAATACTATGGATGGATAATTACATATTACAAATTCTAAAGCATGAAATAATAATTTTAATGATTGCATGAAGCATATACTCAAGTATAAATACAGGAAGGAACAAAAAGGAATTAAGAGTAATATACAGCACATAAAAGTCAGTGGACAGGATCACTATGAAAATGGTCAATGCTTTTATGTAACAGTTTATTTATGGTTTTATTTATTTGGTATGTAAATTACCATCAATAATGCAGATCCAGTACTTAAGAAATGCTTTTCCTCCACTTGTTTTACTGGAATAATATTACACAGTTCATCTTTTCAAGGGCTATATAACTAAAACCCAAATTGGCTAAGGTGATGCCTTCACATTAGTCTTATTCCCATAACTCAGGCACTTAGCTCCACTAAAATCAATAGATTTGTGAGTGTGTAAGTGAGAAGTAAAAGACAAGCATGCTAAATACCTTTAATCGTGTGTTGGCAAATAGATATAATTCTGTCACACTTATCTCCAAGGCTGATCTTTTATTTGCATATTTTCCAAGTTTTGATCTACAAATGGATTTTAATTTGTTGACTTTTCCAAGAACAGACTTGTGGGAGTGAGGGCAGGTTATGCATAATCAAAGAGTAAAACAGGCAGAAGGAAAATGTAGAAAATCTAAGTTCTATTTCTGTGTGAAATGCAATTACTATTATTATAATTTCCTTGTACTGCACAAAGGCCTTACTGTACTCAGTGTCATCACATTTAGTTTTTTTTTTTTTGAGAGATTCAAGAGATCTCTATCTGTGCAAATGGTACATAGTCTTGTGAACTGAACAAGAAAGATTTTAAGCATGCTTTTCTCTCTGCAGCCCTTGGGAAGAAGCACAGAGAGATGAAATGATTTTCCAAAGGATATTGTGGTAGACCTGGAAGCAGGACCCACTGATCTGAACCACAGCACAGGGTCTGAACTGAAAAAATTTCCCTCTTCTGTTACAAGACAAAAGCTCAATAAAAAGTGTCAATGAAAATAATTGCAAGTAGGCTCCGTAGCTAGAATTAGACATTAGTGTGTATGGTTGCTTATGAAACTGTGAGCTTTTGGCTCTTTTTCAGCTGTATGACCAAAAGGCTGGGATGAAAATGCTCTTTATATGCAGAGCCAATGACTACCTTAAGCCCTGACAGTACATACCAAGTTTAGAAGGGGTATATAACCTGCATTGTGTCCCTCCCAGACACTGCCCTCTTCATGGTGAAGTGGTAGGTATACCTCCAGTCATTTAGGGAGGGGTGGGAACTTTCATTCAGCCTCTACTCTGTGAATAGTATATAGAATGCAACTCAAATAGTTGCAAATAAAATCCCCATTAGTACCACTGACCTCATTCTTTACCTGGAACAATTCTCTCCAGAGATCAGTAATTTAAGTATATCTATCCTTGATAACCCAGTAGGCCTAAAAATGAAATAGCTTCTCTAATGTAAGCAACAAGAATCGATAACCATTAAGCACATAAGTATGCTTTATTGTCTGAAGCATATAGGTATACAAGTCAAGCCATCACTAGACCAGTTCATTTTGGTAATTTGTAGGCACCATGGGCAGGCAAAACTGTGGTCCTTACAAAGCATATTGGTTGGGTCAGGTGTTCAAGATGCTGTAAATGAGACTTGCTTGGGAGAGAACAGTTGAGAGGAGAGTTTTGCCCTGTATGGGAGCACAGGCTACATTAAGGATTAGATTTGTCTGATGAAACAATTCAATTAGCTGTGGCCAAAATGATGCATTTTTCCTCCATGTATCAGCAAAGCTTTAAATAACTGTTACTGTCAAAGTGTGATAAAGCTCAGGTCTCACCTTTGCAGATTCAGCTATGATATTCACCAAGAACTGAAGAAGGCAGGAAATGACAGAGTTGTTCCATGGAAATACAAAATCATATGATTTTTAGGATTTGAAGGAACCTCTGGAGTTCACCGAGTCCAACCCTCCTCCCAAGGTGACACAGGAATGTAACCAGGTGCGTTTTGAATGTGTCCAGAGAGGGAGAATCTATGACTTCCCTGGGCAAGCTGTTACAGTGCTCTGCTACCCTCAGTGTAAAGTTCTTCCTCATGCTGAGATGGAACTTCTTATGTTTTAGTTTATGGCCATTACTTCTTGTCCTGTCACTTGGCACCACTGAAAAGAGTCTGTCATCATCCTCTTGACACCCACCTTTGAGATATTTATACGTATCCTGGAGATCCCCTCTCAGTCTTCTTTTCTCTCCACTAAACAGGCCCAGCTCCCTCAACTGTCCTTAAAAAAAAGAAGCTTAAGAGCCCTAATCATCTTCGTGGCCCTCTGCTGGACCCTCACCAGTAGCTCCTTGTGTGTCTTGAACTGTGGAGACCACAGAAGAACACCATAGACCAAATGTGGCCTCACTGTGGCTGAGTAGAGGGGGATGATCACCTCCCTTGACCTGCTAGCCACACTCTTTCCAGTGCACCCCAGTGTACCACTGGTCCTCCTGGCCTTCTCCACATGTTTTCCCAGATCCCAAAGTTACACAGAAAGCAGAGAAATACCCATTGTAAGCAATTCTGTTTGGTTCCATACAGCTGTGTGCTGCAGGACATGACCATAAAAATGTTTGTTTATTTTGCAGCACTGCAAGCCTGCAAAGCTGCATTTAAGAATGAAAGAAATTCCTCTCCCTCGCATTCACTCTGAATCCACCTCTTTTTAACTTGCTGGAAGATCATAATATGCAGAGATAAAATGATAGCAATGTGGCTCAGTCTCAAACGAACCAAGTGAGAGTTATGGATATGGAGACCAGAGTAAAAATTGACTTAAGATGGTGTATTGCACTGAGATTTTGGTGTTGATTCACTTCAGAGAGGCAACTACCACAATAACTGAGTAAAGAATCATTGGAAGTTTTTCAAAATAGGTTTCCATAAACATGAAAAAAAGTCAGTTACTGAGCAAGATGTAATGTGCTGACATGGGAATGGCTACAAGACAGACATAAATGTTAATTATATGGTCATTTTTTACCTCTCTGATACAAGGATTGACATACTGATAGTCTCTACAGGGGCTGTAGTCTTCCACCAGCATCAGCCAATGCACTAAGTGGTCTGTGTCATGGGAAAAGGAGTGGTTATGGCTGCTTTGCTGTCATTATCCTTGTGGGTTTTTCCACCCGTGCTTTGCATACATAAATGCTAAATACCCAATTTGGGACAATCCTTTATTTATCAGAGCATTTTCTTCCATACATTAGTTCTCAAACAATTTTTGCCCATTTTGAAGTTTTTCTAAACTGTGAGCATTCTGCTGGTTGAAGTATAGAGACCACCAAACTGAGTTTTCTGTTACAGCAGTGTGAGCTAAACTAGCAATGTTGTCTAGTTATTTGCTTATCCTGAATAAAATATACTTCTCAGGAGAAGTTGGCAAAATATCTGTGCATCATCACATCAATCTCTCTACTATTCTAAGGGTAGTTTTACAAAATGAACTCCACCACTATGCACACTGGGGACTCCCCTGACTTTTGGGATTATGTAACTTTCTGGTTGTTTTAATCACTACTTTGTTCAAACAGCAGGAGAAATGAAAACTCTCAAAAATTTCACTCTTAAAAATTGAAAATCTATGTTGACTTACACAAAATTGGCAGCAGAATTTGTATGGTGCACAGTCTGGTGCTGTTTGCTTCTAGGACACATTTCTTTGGGGAGAGAAGTTCACTTGGAGATGATGAGTTTTTTGCACCTCATCAGCAGAATGTCTGTCTGCAATCCTTGAACTATTTCACAGCCCACCTTGAGACTTTCTCTTTAGAAAGTACAAACCATGAAGGTTTTACAGTTTTTATCTGAGCTGTCATATTCTTCCCATTTTCCACTGCAAATATCATATCTATGTGAAGCCTAATTTTCTGCTGTTGCATTCCTTGTGAGCTTACAGCAAAACTGTGCAAAATACGCTCAGTATAATGTTTCCAAAGGATGATATAAGTCGTCCTCAATGAAGCTGAATGTCTTTGTAACTTTTTATCTGTAGACAGTAGAAGACATCCTTAAATACATGCTGCAGTGCTAACAATCCATGAAAAAGTCAACATCAACAATAACTTGATCATTGTCATGAACATATGGAAATACAAATAGAGTACAAATAGCCAGTTTTTTAGGTTGCAATTTATAGTTTTACAGGTAAAGTACAAGATCCATTTAAGTGCCCATAAAAGAAAATTGAAGGGTCATATTAATTTCTTTCTGCTAACTGGAGATAAATCTGATCTAATGCCTGGGTTTGTTAAAGCTAGTTTGCTGAAAACCATGCAGTATCTGCTCTTCTTCCTTTGTGTTATATGTCACCAAGCAGCACCAGGTAATTCCTGTTTCTCATCACATTTAATGTGGTAGTAAATTTCCACTAGCATTTCTATCAGAAACAGAATCCCATGCCCACAACTGGGAATGCAAAAGTGATGTAAACAGTAGTCAAGCACCAGATTTTGAAAATTGATCCCTACTTACATTGTGCAGCTCTTTACTTACAATAATCACATTTAGAGTAACGAGTGGATATATAACACAATGTAGTTAGCAGCTAGCAGATTACCAATGGTTTGTTATTTTGAACCATTACCCCAACTTGAAAAGAATGAGTCTAGAAACACAGCTGTGTTTATACATAGACACACAAAACCCCTTGTTGCATCAGGAATGGAATTGACCTTGAACTATATATTGCTTAAGTTTCTTGTTCATAACTCATTAAATTAAAAAAAAAAAAAAAAGAAGGGCAGAAAAATTAGCCTGGTTTACTCCTTTTGAAGGCTTGAAGGTAGGAAGGCTCTACAGAAGGACTTGGACAGGCTGGATTGATGGGCCAAGACCAATGGCATGAGGCTGAACAAGGCCTAGTGCTGGGTCCTGCACCTGGGTCACAACAACCCCATGTGGTGCTATAGGCTGGGGGCAGAGTGGCTGGAAAGCTGCCTGGCAGAAAAGGACCTGGGAGTGCTGATCAATAGCTGGCTCAACATGACCCAACAGCATGCCCAGGTCATCAAGAAGGCCAGAGACATCCAGTGACATTCAGCTGGGGCAGAATCAAGCTTGAACCAGGGAAAGTTTAGGTTGGATATTAGGGACAACTTCTTCACCAAAAGGGTTGTCAAACAATGGAACAGGCTGCTCAAGGCAATTGTTCAGGCATCTTCCCTGGAGGTATTTAAGAGATGTGTAGATGTGGCACTTAGGTACAGCGTTTAGTGTTGGACTTGGCAGCACCGAGTTGAGGGTTTGGTGTGTTCCAACCAAAATGATTCTATGAAGCTATAACTCCATGAGTTAAGCTTGAGTGATAGCAAATACTGAGGAATAGAAAGATGGAAAAGCTGCTCACTTTTTGGCTAATTGTGGGCTGCATTATATATTGTTCCCTCAAAACAAGCGGTTTTCATACTTTCTAAATTTTCTGCAGTGTAACAGTGGATTTTTATACTTCTAAAAAAGGCTTAAGATTTCTGGTTTTGATTGTCATAGTAGTGCAACATTTTCTTTTCTTTTCTTTTTTTTTAAACATTTCCCATTTTAATCCAGTGCCTATTGAATAACATGGTTATAGACAAATGGATGAAATTTGAGTCCTGCAAACTGATCAGTGAATCTATTTTTCCTGTTGGGCTTTCTTTTATGTTCAATTTGGTTTTCACAACAGTAGCTGTAACTTTTTGTTATGTCACAACTTGTATACTATAGTGTCATTTGAATGTAACCTACTGTCAATGGTCTGTGGGACACTGCGTGGTGAAAATGGAGGCGAGGAAAACCGTGTCATGTCAGCAGTTCTTAGAGCAATAATAAAAATGTGTGTTTGAGATTTTTGCATGTATGTATCTTGAACAATCTGAAAGATAACAGAATTTCATAACTATACTGAGACTTAGAGCTAGGGTTTGTGAATGAATGCCACAGTCCTCAGCTATTCTGGTAATGGCAAGAAGAAATCCAGAAAATATGGTGGAAGTGAAGTTATCTGTAAACACTTACTGCAAGGAAGATCTGAAGAGAACTGTGAGCCACTTCTATGTACTGGTATTCAAGAAAACACCCCGAGACAGTGATATAACGATGATCCTCTGGTGCCCAGTCTGGTGCTGGGGTTACTGAGGTCACGGTGCAGCCTGGCCCATTCTCCATCCACCAGGAACGATGCATTGAGATATTAAAGGTCAGAATGAGATCTGTTTCCTGCAAAAGAACAAGTGAAGAATTAATGTGTGGGGTTGGTACTCTGATATCAAATGTCTCAGCAAGACATTTCACAGCATGTATGAAGAAGCAAAGAGCAGCGATAAAACTGCATTGTCACATGAAAGTTAGTGGAGCTTGCCTGCTGCAAGCAGAAGTAGCTGTACCTTGGCAGGCAGAATTGCTTTGGAGCAGAAAAATAATCCTGCAAGCCAGAATATGTTCCTAGACATTGTGGTAGCCTAAACTATAACAGTCATTTCTGTTATATTGCCCATTTTCATGTGGACACCATAAGGATTGATGAACATGCACATCTACACAGCAACCCTCCTCTGCTCAGCTCCTAGAAATAGGGCCTATGTTTTGTTGGTTTGATGTACCAAACTATACAAGAATCCTAAGGAGTCAAAACTTCATAGACTTTGATATGCATGGGTCATGTGCAAGGAGTTTTGTCTCACGAACCTGTGGTAGCTCTACTGAAATATGGGAGAAGATGTAAAAAAAAGATTCTGAGCATTTTCTTACAGACAAAACCTCTTTGCAATGCCTCTCTCAGTTTCCTAATTCCCTAGGAGCATGAAAAGAAATATCTAGTAAGTGTTGCCTTGTCTAAAGATTGCTTGGCTTGTTAAAAAGGAGGGGCAGAGGCTTGCAACCTTTAACTCCCATACAGCTAGTGTGATGCAGTAACTAGCCAGCCACGCTTTCCATTAAGATTGCATTTATAAATAGTTCATAAAGGATTAATAAATTATTAATATACATAATAAACAATACTATGAATATTGCTTTCATAAATTATATGTGGTTGCACATTACTTAAGGGTGTTACACATAGTTATAACAAAACTATGGACTCTGTGGATTCTGTAATAGCCTACAGTGTTTACCAACACTTTATGAATAATTTATAACTGTAACCTCGTTGTAAAGTATGACTATCTAGTCTGTGTGCACATGTGCTCAGTCATGCAAAAAAAATTGTTTTTAAGTAATGTCTTTGCAGAGCCAAACTCTCTCCACACCTAACCTACATTTTTTTCAGCCTGTTGATGTTATTAATAATTAAGATTCTCATAAAGATTTTAAAATGTAACTATTTAATTAAGTTTATCATGCCAAAAGGAATAGAATAGCATTCTGTAGCAGACACATTGTGTCCACACTTCCCTCCCTTTAAAATAGTAATTTTTTCAGTCCCTCTTATTTTCCCTTTTTTCACTAATTCCATCCAGAGAGGTTTTGGATAATGTCACATGTCAGTCTATCTGTGATTACACTTGACACTGCAGTGGTGCTGAATCTTTTTTCTCTAAGTTGCAGTTCTTGACCAAAAGTACAGGACTTTTATACACTAAAAAAAGTAAAATCAATTACTACCCTGCATAAGCACACACAGCTATCAGATGGCAGGAAGGACTTTAAATATGCTTGTGATGAATAATTACCCTCTATTTGCACAACAGTCCAATCTAGCAAATAATCAGCTGTATGAGAAAATGTAAAATGCTTCATACGAATTTAGTTAGGCAATTAGCTTCAAGCATTTGAAGGTGATCAAAGCAACAGTGAACATTTATCTAAACTGCACAAGATTTCCCTGAATATATATATAGAGATAGATAGATAGATAGATAGATAGATAGATAGATAGATAGATAGATAGATAGATAGATAGATAGTTAGTTATAAGTCTTCATCCCCAACAAACCCCTCCTTTCTCTGGACCCCTCCCTACCAAAGCTGTAGACACAGGAAAGCGTCTTCCAGGTGCTCCTTGTAAATCGGCATTTTTATCTTATACCCAAGCCAGAACATTATTTTGCTTTCTGGAGTCAGGGCTGTTACAGCCCCTCAAGTAGAACACTGATCTTCTCACCTGGTATAAGAAGTTGATGAATTGGTATCTATGGAATAACTTTGCTTAAAGTAACAGGTTTATTCCTAAATGACTAAAATTGGATCCACCACGTTATTGCCAGAAGAACTTTCAGCCATTCTAGTTACTATGGAAAATTCTTAACCTATAGACCCTTATCAGAGTTGTAGCACAAATGAATAGTACTCATTGTCTGTCTCTATTTTATCACTTGCAGTACCTTCAGAAGAATCATGAAGGACTAAAAATATTTTGCAAAGTGCAGACAAGGGATGAAAAATGTATTCCTTGATAAAGAAAGGGATAAACTGGCTTGCAGGGGCTGAGTATTTGTTATGCACATGCCAGATGAAGTGAAAATGGGTCAGGCAGAGCTAAACATAAAAACATCGTTGCTCTAAAGGCAGTTATTTTTGCTTACAAAGGGTACAGTAACCCAAAACGTCACAATTTTTAAGCACATGTACATTTCCAAATTACACGGGAAATATAATCACCCATTAAAATATTTATAATTACATATGTAAATAAAGCTTCACAAAATCTAGCTTTCTCCCACCCCTGAATTTGTCTCCAGGTGATCTTCTGAAGTTATTTGCAATATTTACAAAGTTCCTTTCCTCTCAAAAAAATCTTTTGGCAGTTAAGTTGAATTCTGTGATTAGGACTCAATATTCTTATTTTGTTCAGCAATAGTCAGCTTATCAGTAAAGAATTACAGATCTTTATCAGATCTATATTCTATTTCGCTCTCTGAATAACCAGGAAAATGCTGTGTTGTTTCCTTATGGCCATAAAATAGACCTGCTATCTGGCACAGAAATATTTTACTCCTTAATTCTTTATAATAAAAGTAATAAAGTAATAAAAGAAATCTCACTGAAACCCCAACTTCAAATCTTAAAGAACTTTGAGAAGTCTTTCAAGAAGTAGTTAGCACATATTGAACCAGTTAACAAAAAAGCTCAACTTCAGAAGGCAAAACAACAAGCAGACATGAAATCTGATTCTGGTAAGATTAGACACCATACACGGCTCAGGTCTAACTTGAATGGATTAAGAAGCATAACAAAATAAGATTTTGACAAGTCAACATGTAAGTTAGACCCTGTAAATTCCTATCCCACAAATATGTGGGATAAGAATAAATATAGAAGGAGCCTATAAACTACAAAGCCAGATGCTTCACAGTTAAATCTTCTCAGGTATAAATTATGTTCTTTGAACTTGTCTATAACCTTCAAGTCATGTCCCCCTACATGCAGCCAAATTAGCAGAGCAGTACTGAAGGTCACCCAACTTACAAAAATGTTTTCCTTAGTGAGAAAACTGTGAAGGACTTGAATCCCCTCGTAGGACTGTGGAAACCAGCAGGGGGATGATATATCTATCATTAACATCTCTTATACTGACAGCATTTAGAGCTATCTTTGGACAAACTCTGCTTGCTATTTACTTTGTTCACTGTTTGAATACAGTTTTAGTGGACATAGACAAAGTCTACACTGGAATCTGGGGATTTACTGTAGTCTCCAGGGTATTTACTGTCTGTTTTCTTTCCAACATCTGTGGCTCAAATTTTATTCAGGGAAATGCAAAGAAATGGTCTGATAAGCCTTGAAGCTATGAAAATGAACAGGAATTGTTGATACACATTGGGCAAGCCAATATGTTGTTGTTCACAGTCTGTATGTCAAGGAAGATTTCATTATCCTAATTTCAACAAACAGCTGCTGCCTTCACGGACAGAGAAATACATCTGTATGGGCTTTATTGCCAACCACTGCGCTTCTTTTGTAAATTCTGCTGGCATTTGTAAGGCTTGTTAATGAAAATTGGTGCATTAAAGTAGATTTTGCTATTTATCAAGGAGGAAAAAAACAGAGGAAAAGATTTAATAGGACATCTTTGCCGACATTCTGAAGATGTGCTGGTATTTGTAGTGGTCAAGAGAAGTACTGCCAGATTAGGCAAAGCCTGAACTTTGGAGGTGTCAGAGACTCAGATCTCAGAGATGAGGATCTGAGACATCTTCAAATTAAGTCTGTGATTTTACTTCAGCTTAGTTTGTAAAAAATGTTGGGCTCTGACCGTTTTGTGCCTGTATTTAATACAGTAGATAACAATTTTTGCTGGGGCTAACTGCACAGTGTATAACATCTTCTGGCTAAGGACAGCTGATGACAGAACATGGCAGCAGAAAGCTTTGTAAGAACTGCCAGAAAAAGCATACAAGCTTCTCTGTACTGAGAAGCACCGGGAGGACAGCATGTTTAAAAGGAAGATAGCTCTGTGTATTTCACTAGCAGATATTAGTAAGTGTACCATCTCTATGCAGTAACTACATTATATTACTTTTTCAGTGATTTTTGTTTGTTGCACCTTAGAGAAGCTTATTCCAAACAGAGCTGCGACAGAAAAGAAAAAGCAGTGGTTCAGGGTGATTCTTCTGGAAAATCCAAGAGATCTCGCAGACTTAGGGAAGTTGAATTGTACTGACTTCAATGGTTGTGGCTTGCTGTGTCGTGGGAAATAAGTTTCTTCCATTTTTCTAATTGGAATTGCTGAAACCTCTGCAAACCTGCCAAGCTTTTGTACGACTATTGTCAAATAGAACCATGTAACCACTTGTTTCATTTATCAAGCTCAAACTAGCAAGAACAGGCTGCTTGGAGACTGAATGATCACACAAGGCTTCAGTGATAAAAGATCTGGGTCTGAAAGCATTTGTAGTTCTGGATGCCTCGGATGCACAGAGGCCTCTACAGGCATTTTTTTCTTCTGTTATCTCACTTTTCCACTAAAACTAACTCCCACCAGGCAGTACCATTTTCTCATGCAAGCAGACCTGTTCCTGCCTAAAGAAAAATCTGTACTCATTGAAAAGTCAAAATAGAGCTTGTCAGATGTGGATTTTTTTTCCTCTTTCTTTCACTCTTTTTTTTTTTTTTTTAATTCATAGTTGATATTCAGGAAATAATTATTGTATCATTGTATAGGGATCATGGATATTTAAAGTTTAGGTTTTCTTCTATTCTTTTGCAACTGAACTGATCTTTTACGTTCCCCCATTTTTGTATCTGTGTGATGCTTTTCCTTTCATTTGACGTTTTTTTCAGTAACCTAGAATTATGTTCTTTAATATCCTCTTGTAAAACAATTTGCTACCAGTATAATTGAAAATTGGATACAGAATTTGATTTACATATGTGTCATTAACCAGCTAAGATTTAACTAGTCTGAATTTAACAGTAATCCAACAGATTTACTTCTGAAGTTCATCAATGAAAATCAGCAAAAATTATCTTACTGATAGATTTTCTCAATATTCTGTTAAAAATGCTTCAAATGTATCTTAAAGTGATTTCTAATGTACCAATGCACTTCCAAAGAATTCAGTGAATTATGGATACCAGCATGAAAGAAATGACTCAGACGTGCTGATTTTCCACTCTGAAAAGAAACTAGAATGTTATATTAATAAAATACTAGAAACTAATCCTCAAAAAACATAGGCATTGCTATACAGAGATAGACATTTTCATTTATTAGTCCATTATATGATACCTATTGATAATCTTAGGAAATCATTAGACCTACAATTAATGTTATCTTAATTTAGATCTTCATATTTTTCTAGTAATTAAATATGTACATTGACAAACCTAGCAATTTTAATCTGCTTTGTTTCTACTCATTAAAAGAGATACCTGCTAAGCTTCAGAATATTAATTTAATCAGTTTAGTGACGTCAGCATTTTTTATTAACACCTTTCTTCATTTTTTTAAATCTAATTATTTTTTCAACTGAAATATAAAAAGAAAGTCAAAACTTTCAGTTTGTATTGCAAGGTTAACATGATTATTACTGTCCCATAAATGTTTTTCATATTTAATTTGAATATTTTTAGACTAAGAATGTTCTGGGCTAAGATCCATTGAATTTTTTCTTGTGCAGAACAAGAGAATTAAGCCCTTCTTAGCAGCCTACTGTCATTTATCATAGGGCCTGGGAAGTTACAATCACATAGAAATTTCAATTTAGCTATTTTACATATTTAGTGAAGATCCTGAGAACTAGAATTTTTGCAATTTCTTGGAAATCTACTTTCTGGAGGATGTAAGCTTGTGCAGTGATAAAATACACTGAAATAGGCAGCTAATGAGAGGTGCTGACGTCCCAGAGTAGAAGCTAACTCTGTGGAATCTTATTTATTTCTCACTGTGCAGTAATCAAGGATATAATTCTGGAACTGAGAAAATTTGTTTAAGGAAAATGAGTTAAATATAATACCTTGTTTTGACAAATTGCCGTTCTCTGACAAAGACAAGTTGTCTTCAAGCCGCGTTAATGCTGGTGTACAGTGGGCAGCTTTCCAGTCTCAGATGATCTACATTGTTCTATCCCTGGGGTTACCAGATCTGATAAATCAATAAAACCTACCATTTTTCACTGCAACAGACAAATCTATTCTAAATTTTGGATTAAATCTGAAGGTACAAAAATGCAGGTTAAATATTTACTGGCAGACAAAGAAGATGATACTCTGACAGATACCTTAGAGAGTAAAGTTTCTGCTTTGGGGTGGAACTGAATGGCCTGATTTAGGGCATGGATCTAGAGCTGGAAACATGGTGGTAGCACAGGGTCCCTATTCCCATACCAAAGGTTTGTTCCATGAAAAGAAAAAACAAAACAAAACAAAAAAAACACAAAAAACCAACCAACCAACCAAAAAAAAAAACAAAACAAAAAACCAACCAACCAACCAAAAAACTAGCAAAGAATTTTATTATTTGTTTAAACTCATTGTAGTTCTGCACCTCTTTCTGAACATTCTGGTTGGTTTCCAAACCCTGGTTATTCATTTTGAGCTGAAAATGGAAGATTAATACTGCTTTCACAATATATCAGTACTAGATTTTTATGAGAAGGCATAATGCTTTTAAAGATGTTTTAGTTCATTAGTCTCTTGGGACTGTGTTTCCCCCTCCTTATTTTTAAACAGTAAAGGAGGTATGTCTCTTGTCTCGGTTTACCCAGGCAAATACACAGATCAATAGTGCTTAGAATTTTCAGACACAAATATACATAACCTCTTAATTCTAAATAAAACCCTTTTAAGCACAAGGACATCTTATATTTGGATAGTATCCAAAAGACTGTGCAGAGGTTTCAGTGAGCTGGGAACACCATTTTGCAAGTTGCAAACAGAAAGGTCTAGGTTTTGATTAAATTTGCAGCAGAAAATTAATATCCTTAAAATTCCTCCCTTTTCTAGAATAAATGGTTTGCCAAGTTCCCAAACCACTTCAAGTGTACTTTGCTTGATCATCTCTGCCCAAAGAGAAATTTTAGCTTGTCCAGTATTTAGTAAGGAAGGATACAGAACTGTAGGGTGTAGAACTTAAACATCAGAAAGTTTATAGAATGTATGCAGAAGAAAATTCCAATTGGTATGGTTTGTTCAATGTCCCTTGGTGTTGGTTATTACTTAATATTAGGTGCTGTAAAACAAAATGCAAATGTATACTGATAAATTTCTGTTTTCTGTTTTCTGTGACTTTTTATTATCTTTTAAAATCTAAATAATTATCTACCACCTCTGAACTATGCAGAAAACAGTAAGAAGACTCGAACAGAGTTTTCAGACCACAAAAATGATGTTGTTATCTCAGAAACCGTGTTGTGAAATGCAAGATCATTGTAACTCAAAAGGGTTTCCTGAAATACCAGGCTAAGGAGAAATATATGTTGTGTACATTGTGCTCTGTAGGCTAAGCATTTCGAGCCAGTAGTTATTTTATATGCATCAAGATCTCAGAATAATTAAAATGAAGCGTGGGTAAGCTGGAAAATTGCTAAAAATGAATGTGGAGGCATCTTACTCACTTTGATTCAAATCTATCCCAAGGTGAATATCTTCAATAGGATTTATTTTTGTGGGAAGGTTGCAATGAGCTGCAGCATCAATTTAAAATGCATAGCTAGTTCTCACAGCACTTGCATTCTTAGTATGAAATAAAATATCTAGATTTAAATGGTTTGAATCTCTCTGAAGTCAATAGAAAAGACCTGGTTGAAACAGAGTGATAACTATTCCTGAAGAACTCTGAAAAGCTTGTGTTGGGACATAGATAAAATGTTGAGCAGCACACCAGCCACAGACTGATTATCAGGAAACACAGGAGAACTGTGGGCCATCTCCATGTAGCTCCCATTCAAGAGGGTGTGGAATAACAGAACTGCATCCACTATTTCAGGCTCTTCACTATAACTTATTCCACTATTGACCAGGCCGATAGATGTCATCATCCACAGTATTAGATTTAGATCTGAAGCTGTACAACATTTGTGCACTTTGAAAATTTGGGCCAATAAAATAAAAGTCAGGTCAGTGAAGACATACCAATACATTTTCAGCACATTGTGCACAAAGCCTTCATGCAGCAGTCTCTACTGCAACACTGATGAATATTTATGATTTCTGATGATTGGTTTGACACATTTTATACCTAGATGTGACTTTTACTAGTTTTAAGGGATTGCACATCTGCAATCCATCAGATGACACAGGAAAACCTGTGTCACAGCTTTGGATGCTCATATGGCAAGAGCTACTTCTGCCTGAGCTATACTTACCCTACAGGTGTTAAAAACTACCTTTCGTTCCTGCCTGAAAGATTCTATTTAATTTTTTAAATGAAAAAGACATTTGTCATAGGAACATGTTATATGACTTTGATAAACTTCAGTTCATAAAGTGTTCATCCATGTCCTTGCAGGTGATGATGGTTATTATTAGAATACCTAAGGCTATATCAGATTTGATAAATCAACCTCTTTTCACTTTACATTATGTAATTAATTTAACAGTAGGTGAAATTACTCTCTCTTTTTGTGGTGTGATATCATGTCACTCAGCATGAGCCACAGATTAGTTTTATTAAAACTAATTTGATTATCCACTACTGTCATCTAAGTGCAAAAATAATAAGACCTAACTTATCTTGAATACAGAGTAAATTATGGCTACTTTGTGTTTTGGCGGCTTCCTGTGTTTGAGAACTGTTTTAATTATTTTTAGGAAACAAAGTACATGGTCTCTCCTGTTCTAAAGCTCATAATTGTTTGTTTATTTGTTTGTTTTTAAACTGTGCCTCGGAAAGAATGTTGAATAATGAGACCACTACTTAGGAAATACATTTTTAACTATTTTTAGCATTCAAAATGAAAAGAAGAAAAATATGAACCACACTGTAAAAATTATGTTTCGAAATTTTCATGGGAAAATGTTACAGTTTTCCAAACTTACTTATTGGGGGGCTTGGGTTGCCTTTGAAATCTGAAAAATGTTAGCAGTCTCACATATCTAGTGTAGGTGATATAGGTTCAAATACTTGAATCAGAAATGAAAGATAAGCTATTCATAAGCTTCTATTCTGACATTACAAGTCTCTCAGAAACAGACTGAAAAAAACTTCATTGCCTACATTAATATACAAACGATAGTCTCAGACAAGTTGATGTCAGCAAACTTTTCCAGTGCATGTCCTTTACCCATGTGAGTTATTACTCTGACACAACAATGCCCACCACTGTAGTAAACTGCAGCCTCCTAAGAACAATTCAATGCAGCTTAAAAAGATTCAGTGCATAACTTTGGGTAAATGTATGGATTTTATTATGTTTTCAAAAATACCCCCTGAGGAATAATAATATAAAACCATGCTAGATTTTTTTTTTAACTACTGTGAAGCAAAGTACCTCATGTACTGCAAAAGAAAATTTAAACTGGTTAAGGTAATAATTCACAGATGGATAGTCTGTCACATTTTTGCATGTTGTCTATGTGACATGTAGTGCTGCTAAAGCACAAGAGGACTACCTGTATAAGAATATGTGTTCTTACATATAATCCGAGAACACCTAATTTAAGATGGTGAAATCAACTAAATGAAAAGATCTATTATTTTTCTAATCTTACACTTAGCACCAGTCTGTGCAACATATATACCAGCCTGTATAACGTATGCAAGTTGTAGAAAAAATATGCAGATTCAGTGTGTGGAGTTAAAATTTTGAACTGATGGTACTCTTAGGTGGTAAAAAGGATTTTTTCAGGTGTCACACTATTTCTTCCTAAAACTCTTTACGTCAGTTTTTGTTTCTCATGATTTAGTACTCTTTTCTCTTAGATACAAATATTTTCATCTGGTATTTTGCGGAAGATATAGCAGCTAACAGATAAATTATGTTATTTAATGATGAAAAAAAATGCTGCTTGGTATTGTATTGTCCAAAGTAGTCTTGTCAAAACTTTATTTCATTTTAAGACATAAATTAAAATTTATATAAGGAGAAATAATATAGATTAAATAAAACCTAATCAAATTGCTTTTTATTTCAGGTATTAAACAAATACATGAGAGATACTTCATATAAGACAACACAGGAAACCCTGTTAATTGAAGAGTAGGATCTAATACCTGGAAGGCACCCTTAAAAATTAATTCCTAGATCAGCTATGTTTATCATGGCAGTTCACTGACAGTTCATGTCAGCTGCCAGCTTCACTGTTGCCGAAGACTTATATTTGGATGCTTTGCTCCATCTCACAGGGCTGTGCAAAAGAGATTTGCTTTCAGTTCAAATTTACATTGAGTGGTCCTGAGACTGTTTGAATGTGAGTGGTCTCTGGCTCTGCTCTCAGACAGGACCACTGACAGTCTTTTCAATGAGAATGGAGCTCTCCCTGTGGCTTAGCACTGGCTGGCAGGGAAGCAGCTCTGCAGGAAGGGACCTGTGGGCCCTGGTGATTAACAACCTTCTGGGCTGTGTTAGGGGAGTGTCACCAGGAGGCCAAGGAATGTGATCCTTTGTCTCTGCTCAGCGCTGGTGAGAATACACCTGGAGGGCTGGGTCCTGTTCTGGGCTTCCCAGTATGAGGGAAACACACACAGAGTGGAGCCAGTCCAGCAAAGGCTTTTAAGCTAGTTATAGACTGGAGCATAGAATGTTCAAGAAGAGGTGGAGGAAGCATGGTCAGTTCAGCATTAATAGGAGAAGACTTGTGAGGATGTTACTACTGCCCTTAACTACCCAAAGGGAGAGCCTAGGGAAAGCAGAACCAAGTTACTCTCAGAGGTCCACAGCAGAAGGACAGGAGACAACACGAGTTGGAATACAGAAAACTCTGATTATTATTTTTAATATTTCTTTAAAACATGAGAATGGCCAAAGACTAGATCAGTTGCCCAGAGATGAGATAAAAACTCCATCCTTGCAGATATAAAAAGTTTGACCAAAAAAATCACCTGAACAATGTCATTAAATTTGCCCTCCTTTGAGAAAAGAGTTGCACAAGGTGACCTTTCAACCCAAGTGATTTTGTAATTCAAAGTGTCTTTCCTTGAAGACTTAGAGGGTTTTTGCAGTTCTTCAAAAAACACATAAATCTCCAATCAACCATCTTACCAGACAAGTTAAAAACCCCACCAACTGTCAATTACAGAATAGATTGTCTTCTTGAAGCATGAATATATATATATATTGGCTATCCCTCAAAATCCTACTGTAACTTGCTGGAGAACATGGTAGTAGTGAAAGCACAGTACCCAGGAATAAGAAAATGAAAGTGCTCAAAAATTTAGAAAGCTTATTTAAAAAGATTTTCTGTCTCTTGTATTCATTCTTTTTTGAATCATATCACAGTACTTAGGTATTCATATTTTATTTGCAAGCATTTCCTACTGGCTAGCTAAAATTTACTTTAGCATATCTCTTCAGTATCCAACTCTGTATCCAAAGACCCTCCAATTTCCTGCCAGGATTAAGATGAAACACTATAATCTTTAATGAGTATAGCTTGAGAGAAGTACCTAGAACAGAGCTCTTTCTCTGTAGACCAAATTAGTCATTGAAAACTTTATTTAAGAAGCTGACAGGGAGTAGATTTACCATTCTAACTGTAGTGTGTGTGTCAGTGTCTTAAATTGAGTTTTCAGGAGCTGATTTAGCTTGGGGAAATGGAGAAATCTGGTTGAAGCATCTCTTGGGGCTGTTTACACTAAATTTTTTGTTTGTGTTTAGTGCTAATGCAGAATTAGACAAACTCTGCTGTCAAGATGTTAGAAGATCAATGCTTTTATTACTTTGAATTGGAAAGCTGGTATACACAATAGAATAGTTGCAAGGGGAAGAATGATACAAAGAGCTCTTTTTTTGATTTCCTGGTGCTTAAGAATATTGCAAAAATGCTGTGAATTCAAAGAAGTAGAATTCATTTTTTCGTTAAGCAATAAACATGGTGTATCTGATTTATTAAGTTGACACTGGGTAAAAATATTTTCAAGGAAATGTATATCTGCACAATGGAAAAATATATAAACTTCAATAAATAATTCATTTTTTCAGTATCTATAGAATCACTTCACTATGAAATGCCAGCAATATACCACATGTGCTGTGTCTTTTTCTTTGGAGTTAAATTCTCATAAAATACTTATAAAAGGGATCATTTGTTTACCCAAAGACAAGTAACTTTTAGATCAACATCACTGATTTTCTTTTCTTTCCTGAACAAAAGAATTGGAAGAATTAATGCTTCCCTGAACTCCCAGCACCACAGCAGTTTTCTAGTGTGCTTTAGTGCAATTCTGATTTCAATGGGAGTTGAGCTTGCTCAGAGAAGGCAGCAGTAAAGCCCTATATGCTTCCACCTAAAATAAATGCTTTAATTTAATCTGAAAGATGGATCTATAAAGTATTATTACATTTAAGGTACACATCTCTTAAANAAAAAAAGAAGGATCTCATCTCAAAACTCCTTGGTTCTGCCCCAGTGCACCTCAGCACTACAATACCATATTAATTACACACTTTTTCACTGCCTGGGCTGAGTGCTCAACATCCTGAAGAACTTTGTCATTAAGCTGCTCTATGTATTTTTCAGTCTTTTAACCTGTAGGGACTTACAGTTTAATTCAAGACAACTTCAGGATTTTTTTTTTATTTTTTTTTTTTACTGCTCCATTGAATTTGTGAGACTATCATAGCATGTGAGATTTAATTTGTTACACTGGGCCCAGACATTCACATAAACAATTTCCAAGACATTAACATATCTTATATATATCTGAACACATTAATAAATCTTTCCTTCTTGATGGTGATATTGCTTTTTTTTTTTTTTTTCATTCTGGGTTTAGTTTTCCTGATGATTTTGGTATATATACTGTGATTCTTTAGCACACTGAAGAGAATGTAATAAGTTTCATGCCAAAACCGTTTTGGTTCTGATCTGCAAAAGGAAAACTATACCAGAGAGAAATTTCAGCAGTTCATAGTCATACTGGACAGAAATATGAAGTGATGCTATGGTGTGGTCTGTTCTGGGTCCAATACTGATACATTTTAATTATTTACATGAATGACTGAAAAGAGAAAAGGCTAGTTAATATATAATACTGAGAGATTGTAAGTACATTTGAGGTAAGGAGGAGCATTCAAAATAACCTGAGATTTGTCCTGCAAAGTGCTGTTCAGCAAGGACAAGTTAGAAAGCACGACATTTGTGTTGAAATAACTAAACATACAAACACAGTAACATACACTGGTAACAACAGCCTGGACATTGCTCTCTCACAAGGGAGTGGAAACTTATCACAGTTCACAAACTCTCTCTACTGTTGGCAAGGATTCAACTTAAAAGACCAAGAAAAGCAGTGGAGTGACTGGAAAGGAGCCAGAGGGGAGCAATTAGAATGAGCAGATGTCTGAAAACAAGATCCTGTGAAGAAAGATAGAAGGAACTGGGGTTTCCTAGCTCAGAAGGCTGAGAGCATGACTGGCTGTTGAAAGGAACTGAGCGACCTGTTTCCCTGCCTATAATGGAAATACATTCATCACTGGCCCAGGAACTAGACTACATTGCAAAGACAATGCAAAGAGGATACAAATTAGATCTTAGGGGAAAAAGCATTTGAAGCCAAGGGAGACCAGACTGCAAAGAGCCGACTAGGAGCTCTGCATGATCTATTGTTTCTGGCATTTAAGAACATGATAGACAAAGTTCTGTCATGTTTTCATGCAGATTTAGGCTGGGGACATGGACTAATTGACCTACTGAGCCATTCAGCAATGTGAATCTATGATTCTAATAACTAAAAACATGATTCTGGTAATACATAATATTTATAAATGTGTAACACTTATCACCAGTCATTCCATTGAGATTTGATATATTTAATATAATAACTGGAAGTACCCAACAGGTAAAACATAAATATAACTGAATTTAAATACAAGACTTTTCCCTGGAGTTTTCTAACATATATGAGCAGTTTTAATGCAAGAAAAGGAAACCTTGTTTATAGAAAGAATTTTAAGTGAAGAACTCTATAAAAATTTTCTTTCCTTGGTTCCCAACCTATAGTACTGCAAAGTCCCTGCTGTGGCATTCTTCAAACAGAGTATGACCTGTAAAGGCTGGAATGCATTTCCCTAGCTTTGGCTGTCTACTTCTGAGCTCATTGCCCGTATAATCACTGGAGCTGAAAAGGTACTTCGAGGGTATAAGTCATCTCATCAGGTGTGGAAGTCTTCTTCAGTATGAGATGAATCACACCTTGCAGTGCTTTGGCTTCAGAGCAGCTCTAGATACTAATCCAAAGGTACATATCTGCATCCAATTCAATTCCATATACTTAAGAAGCAAAGTCAGAAGTATAGATACAGAGAAATCAGATTAAAAATAAATTATATATATGTATATATGTATAAAACCTGTCAGACAACTGCATGTTTTCTGCAGACAGTTTTGCTAAGAAGGCACTTCAAATAGAAATACCTGGTATTAGAGCAAATATTTGATAAGTTGGAAATTCCCTCATGAACAAAAAAATTGTTTCAGTTTAATATATAATGTGGCATTTCCTTTGGAAGAATCAAGTTCTACTTGAAAATTAAGAAGATTATTCACTTTGACATATATGTGTGATCCCAAAACTTCTGGAGCATTTTGGGAACTTGGCACTAACCAGCTATCAACTCATGCAGCATGAGAAATTTGAGGACTGTGAGACAAGGTTCCTGGGGGCCTGTGATACATGAAAACTGATTTCTGAGTTAATCAACTAAATAGTTGATTTATGGATGTCTGGGACCCCCAGGAACTGTGGCAATGCAGTAGTCTGTTTCCAGCCTTCTGCCATCATTTTGCCACAGATGTACTGCTCTGGATTAAAACTCCAAACTTCACAACTTCCCCATTGGGACACCAGGTTCTCTGATAAGCCTCTCCAAAACTGCAAAGAAGACAAGAGAGATACTATACCCAAAATAATATCAAAACTTTCTGTATAATTCATGTTTGGGACCACAGAGTTGATTTAAATAGGAAAAAACAAACAAACAAAAAAAAGAAATTGCAGACACTTTTTATCGAATTCTGTAAAGAGGAATTGGTTTTCAAAGTGAAACTACAGACTCAGTAAAAGGAGACAACATGGAGATTTAATGCATCTTTTTTTGTTGTTGTTGTTTTGGGGTTTTTTATTATTTTTTTTAAACAGCATTAGCTTGAACAGAAATGTCAAATTGCCACAAAGAAAGAGAACGTTCATGAATGTTCAGTTATTAAAACTTTCAGATATAGAAAAAAACCCCATGTAAGATATTAATAGTAGGCAGAAAAATAATGCTGTAAACATGTATTCAGGCATTCAGAGAGATTAAAAGGACAAATTTTATCTGGGAAACAGTGAGACTTTGAAAAATAAAGTGCATTAAGTTTGTTAAGGTGTTTTTATTAAAGGAACAGAATACGGATATAAAGGGTTCCAGAATTTCTTTTCCATGACTATAACTGAAACCAGTGGAATTTCCTGAAGCAACTTCTATTAATATTCACAGTAATCTTAAACTGATTTGCTAGAATACAGCAACATGAATGAAAAAATCTTGAAATCAGAAATAGCCTGTAGTAGCATGGAGCCTATTTGGTTCATGTATTATTCAGAAGATTCAATTGTAACTTGATTTTGAATCTTTAAATTTTAATCTGCTTACAAACAAAATGATCCTAGATATCGTCTAGATTTTGCAAAGGTGAGCCCACCTCTAATTAATTTAGTCTGTGGTTAGCGAGACAGGTACCCAGGTGCATAAGTTCTGCTTTCTTTGTATGAACCTGAAAGTTGTTTTCCTAGTCTCAAGTTTCAGATGGTAACTTTCATATATGTTAAGTCCTGGTATCTTACTCACTATTATTCCACTTCTTAGCTGCCATCATACCTGTTGTCACCTTTATTCTGAATAATTTCAGTCTCTCCTTAAGGTCTCTCGGTACCAGTTGTAACTCCCAGACAATATTCATGTAACATACCTGCGGTTGTATTAGACCCAGTGGTTCTTGATCCCTGCAAAAAGTTCATATGCTTTTGAAATATCAGCTGTTTCCAGCTCCAAAGTAGATATTAATCACTAGACTGACATACAATATGTCCCCATGATAACAAGCAGATTAGAGTTTATGATTCCTGTTCTGTGCAAGGGTCTTTTTCTGTTCAATATTGCAGCTCTTTAAATCAGTCATTAGTGGCAGTGTTTGCTCAGTAGTCATGAACACTTTCACTGGATCTCTGGATATATTTCTGTGAAACTGGGCTTCTGGTATTTCCACTGAATGATGAACTGAACAATCATACTTTATACTTCCTAGCAAAAGTAAATTCTTATTTTCTTAGGGGTATATTATTCATCTTATTAATACAGAGAAATGTATACTCATTTGCCTTAAGTAATAACTGAACAATATTTTCTTTCATCAAGAGCATATCTGAAACGTTTTCATTCATTGTATGAAGGTTTTTAAAAAAATGAATAGAAAAAGATGAACAGTATGGAATCCATAAAACATGTTACTTACTGTATTATTGTTGGCAAACCATAATCAAATCTATCTTTATTTATCTGATGTTGGAGTTAGAAATCTATTTTGAATTAAACTACCAAGATAATGAATTTGTTTCCTTACTTTAGGAAGAATATAGAGTTTATTGAAAATACTTATTAGGAAACACCCTGATGTTGTTCAAATCATCACAATTGGATCACTTGAAAAGAAAACTACAATTTTATGGGAAATCTCTTTAAAATGTGATTTCTGGGTTTGGTTCATTCACTTTAGTAACATTTAGATATAGGAATATACATTGCCCTGGAAACTACAGGTCTGGCAATCTGACAGATCACAGAATCACAGAATATTCTAAGCTGGGATGGACACACAAGGATCACTGAGTCCAACTCGGAAATGAATGGCCTCTATGGGGATCAAACCCATCACCTTGACATTATCAGCATCATGGTCTAACCAAATGATGTCACAACTTGAGGAAGAGGAAGGTTACAGATCATACTGATATATATGTTGTATATGCAGTATGTACACTGAAAACAAAGAGCTGAAGGACTAATCACTTCTTTAAAAAAGTACTATAGACAAAAATAAAAACCATTAGTATATAAAGATTGCTTTAACAAGTCTGATAAATTCAGAGCATAATCTTTACAATTCAACCATCCTTTCAACACCATTACCATCACACTGCATAAGCAATATTAATTTTTTCATAGATCTTGAGTATAACTTGTAGATTCCTCTCTAATCAGGAAACTGTATATGAAAAAATAAGTATATTCTATTTTAACAGATCTAGACCCTGAATAACCATACTGGAATTGGTCTAATGAATATTTAGTTTTATAGTCTTTACTGGAATCCTATCTATCTTCTAGTCATGATAATTATGTTACAAACTGACATAAGTTATTCTAGTATGCATTTTGTATAAGAGCTCACACTAACTGAACCACCCGAAGAGGAAAAATTTGTCTTGTGACATTCAAATTCAGTATGAGTTTGCAGCTTAAGTGTATATGTCCTGGTTAGATTTATTTTAACTAATTTTACTTAGCAATATTAATTAAGAAGATGCACAAGTCACTTGCTTAGAGGCATTTGATGGGCTTTGGGCAGTAAGATCCACATTGCAGAGACTATATAGCTGCCAAGTTTTAACTTAAAAAACAAACAAAAAAAGGTGTCATAATTCTGACTACATAAAATGATATAAAATGCCATCTCACATGTTCCTTGTAATTAAAATGATATTATAAAGTCATACTTCATTTTAGACCTCCTCTGCTCTGGTGTGTAGCATAATACTACCACTTTCCTGGTAGAAAGGGTGGCTGAAACAACTTTACATATATGCTTGGCAGGGAGGGGATAAAAGGCTTCATGTTTTGCCCTTTCATTGTCCTTCTTTTTTTTATAGCAGTCCAGTGAGGCAAAAGTAACAGATTTTGAATAGCATAAAATAACTATGTTATAAGACACCTAGTGAGCAAAGAGTAAAAAAAACCAAAAAACCCAGAACAAGCGAACATTAAGTTAACACACTGTATCCTGTATATATATAGGTGTGAGAAACGCCTTTGCAGAAAATAGTAGGACGTGAACATTATGTGAGAACTGGATTATAATGCTTATGTATGACAAGTAATGAATTGCAGTTGTGTAATAAACCTAATTTTAGGGTTTCCAAGTATACAACACTTCAACTTCCCAAGTATTTTTGCAATGGATATAGGTTGTGAATAATCTTATGTGTTTACCATGTAAACTTCTGCAAACATTTGCTAGACTTTCTTGGTTGTTTGCCAACAGGAATAAAAGTGATGCTACAGATATTGAAACAGAAAAGTCCTTGTGCAATTTCACACAAGCCAACTGCTTTTTCCTTTTCATTTGTTTGTTAAAGGTATGGATTCAAAACTTGCATCCTCTGGTACTTGAACATCATAAAATGCATTGCTACTGTTGGTACTATTTTAAAACATTTTTTGATCCCTCTGGGAGGTTGTTTCTTGTGTTCTTTTACTCGATTTAAACTAGATTTTTCTGGCTTTGAGATGCTCTGTTCATTTATTTTCACTTGCTAGAAAACTCTTCAAGATTTTGAGGCAGTTTTTATCATTAGCCACTAATAAATTTGACTAGAACATACACATGCTAAAAGGCTTAGTTTGCAGTGTCTTGACCTAGAACACTTTGTCATCTAAACCCCTAAGCTTTATTTGTAAAGGCTGTTAATGCCACATCAATATTCAGTTCAGAATTTCATTTAATAGTTCTTTCTTCAGGCACAATTCTATGAAACATGTGAAATCAATATGAGATAATGTAACTCATAACAGCAGGAGAGAAGAATATTCCCTTATTATTGAGCAGTATCCAGAAAACCAGGAGCTGACTTATAAATGAGACAAAATGAATTCTTTTATTTCTGCCCATCCTTTTGTATTTCACAGAGTGTGCACATTCTAGACAGGATGATACAGTGCAAGAAAACTGAGATGGCATGGGTTACTATGACTTCTTTATGCTTTCAGTCAGTACATTTGATCATTCATTCGTATACCATTAGTATTTCCTGATGTCATTGTGTTTCTTGAAGCCGTAATGCACTTTGTCCTAAGGCTTTTCAGGGGTTGCCTTTCAAGAGGGAAGCTTAATAGAGAATTTTATTTTTACTTGTGTTATAAATTTTGGTTGGTTTTTTTTTTGTTTTTTTTTTTTTTTTTTTTTTTTTTTTTTTTTTTTTTTTTTTTTGAGGGGTGGGAAGCAGGGCTTGTTGTTTTTTGGATTTTGGTTTGTTGGGTTTGTTGGGTTTTCTGGGTTTTTTCAAAATGCCTGTCTCCATGTACCTGAAAACTTTAAAAAATATCTCAGAATTCAATCAGTTGAATTCAGCCAATTATATAAAATCTAATTACAAAATAAACAAGTAAGATATGCTTCAGAAACATCTTTTTCCCTCTGTATCTGGGCTAGCTGAAGATCTTCTCACTTCCACAGGGTAACTAACTTCTTGGTTGTGTCATATAGTCCAAACCAACTCTGCCACTCTCAGACAGTTTAGCAAAGACCAGCTAGTTACATTATTTAAACTTATCTGTCTCCCTTAAACAAAAAAGACATGAAGTACTTAATGAGAATATAATAAACTTTGGCAGATGTTTGGATGATAAAACATATTTGGACAGCTGAGACTGATGTGGTATAATCATGTCTGAAAAAGGATGGTTAAGCAAAGTCAGTCAGCATCATGCAGCCTCTTAAAATTCATACAGGAAATAAGCACGTCTAGAGTGCTCTAACCAGTTACCAGACAACTCCCAGCTTCTGCCATCGAGCAGTGACAGTCAGTTTCCTGAAGGACTGGCTTGGCCACTGAGAGCATATTCAGCAAATTCATTGACTGCCTCTTACTGATCATTGCAAAGTATTTCTTGGTGGCTTCCAACAGTCTATTCCTAATCCCAGTTCTTGCCTTTTTGCTTTGCTACCTCAATCATGACTGCATGCCTTCCTCAAGATATATCTTGAATCACAGTTCTTCACAGGTCTGGTGTCCTGCTCTCCAACCTGGATGCCCGACTAGCATTTTCACTTTTAGGCCTCCTCTGCAGTTACTTTTGCTTATTGCCCGTGATTTGTGCATGGAGATTCCCTTCACTGGCTGGGGCTGTGCCTGTAATCACTTCACTGGTCCTTTCTACTCAAGCTGGGACTATCTGATGTCTGTACAGTATGATTAAACACTAAAAAAGTGAAGGAACTCAACTATGCATGTTTCCTCTAGTCTCTAGAGTAACTAGTGAACTGCTCAAAATTGACACTTCATATGGTAGTTATTCAGCTAAGATTTCTTATTAAATTATGTGCTTTTCTGATTAAGAAATACTAATATTTCTTGGGTTTTTTTTCCTAAGATTTATAGGTAATTTCCCATTTGTGCTAACATCTAAATATTCTTTCAATCTTTACTGACATTCTATGGGATGTTTAACTAAATGATCAAGTGAACATTTATTGGAACATCTCAGAGAAAGTCTTTAAATTATTTACGTAACTTGTGAAAATGAGACAAGTGTATTTGTGAAATTACCCCATATTTTTACAGAACCTCACCTGGCTAATCTTATGACAGATAACTAAGATAAATTTAAACGCTTTGCTTTAAGAAATGGCATCAAGTTTTGTTCTCTACAACATTTATATCTCATGTTGGGGATTGATCACATTTGATAATAATTCACCAAATAATTTTGTTTCAACATTTTTAAAGTTACTCTATCTGAAAATATGGTCTACAGATGTCCTGTTTTATTGCTTCCACTCTCCACTATACTCAGATGAAGAAACAGTTCTTATGTTGTTTCTTTGCTTTTACTTGTTTAATGATGACACAACAGTATGAGAAAGCTTCTAACAGAGAAAACACATTGCAAATTGAATGCCTCCTCCACTTTCCTAATTTTTGGTGAGAAGTCAGAAGATTGGTGACTGTAAAAAGCAACTCATTTGAATTTCCCGTGACCTGATTCTATATACAAACTATGTAGTATTTGCATCTCTTTATTGACAGTGCAAATCTCTGATATGTCTAGTGCGTGGGTATGTACAGAAATATTGGTATTTTCACATTTTACAGAATCAGAGAATATGCTGAGTTGAAAAGGGAGCCACAAGGATCGAGTCCAACCCTTAGTCCTGCACAGAACCATCCCCAAGAGTCTCCACATGTGTGTGAGAGTATCATCCAAACACTTCTTGAACACTGTCAGGCTTGGTGCTGTGACGACTTCCATGTTTCAGAGCCCAACCACCCTCTAGGTGAAGAGAAGACCACGTAATTCTACAACTTCACTTATACTGTTTTGTCTGTTTGTACTGTTTTGTCCAAATAAATGAAGATATTGTACTTACATTCACAGTCTCCTGTCTCTATTAAATAATATTCTTTTCACACTTTAATTTGTTGGGAAGTGAGAATTTCCCAGGATTTCCGTTGCATACAAAAACACACTGATTTTTATGGGCACTTAGATCCTTTTAAAGATCTGTATCTGAGACTCACTGATTAAGTTTGTGACAAATCACAGGTCTGAACCAGCCTCCCAGGTCTCAGCTTGCTGATTTTAACATTTGATGGGTTTCACTCTCAAACTGGACTTCCTAGGAATAATCTCAGATTCTATAAATGTATGTATATATATTACATTTTACTACTACCTGTAGATTTAAATAGGTCACCATATCTATGCAGAAAATTACACCCATTGTTTATTGAAAGAGGAAGGTTTTATTTTCATTTTCAGGGAATAATAACTGAGATAGTTCCTGGGTTTTCTTTCAGAGTTGCAGGTCATATATTTTTGATTTTTTTTTTTCCTTTTGTCAATACAGCCATTGCAATTATGTGTCTTTGACAATCTACCTGCCTACTTACAAAATGTAAAAGCACATATTTCTAAAATAAAATTGTATTATGCCCAGAGATGTCAGATACATTTACCAGTGACTTCTGCTGAGATCTGAACACAGGTAGCTAAAGGATTTGATTTTAAGAAACACAGATCAAGGATATGCTACAAATCTGGTACTACCTATATATTCTAAACTAGCTATGATTGACAGTGATTAAATTGCTGCAGGCTTGCATTTCATTGATACTTTCAGGAAGGAATTTCTGCTAGATCATGGAGAGCTGAAGTTGAATAGAAAAACATTAGTCAATATAAGGGAAAATAATTTTCAAAATCTTAGATCTAATAATTTCATAGACACAAATGTATTTAGAAGTCATTCAGGTGCATTTTAATGAATTGAAGCTTACATAAGTTTTAACTGTAGTTTACTTCTATATTCAGAAGGGTTCTGCATTGTCCTAGTTTTTCTCTTGTCATCACACTTGACAGATAATAGCATCCCATTTAATTTCTAATTATTACTTGTAATTCTATTTAGACAGTTTAATTATTTTGTTCATTGACTTAATAACATTTGACTCCTTATATTTTCAAAGCACTTTAGAATTAATGAATAGCATGAGGTATATAGTGGCAGTAGTAAAACCATGACAGGTGGAAAAACTGAGACCGGAAAGTGACTTGGTTTTACTAAATTAGGACTGAAGCATTACTTTTTCCAACCTTGTTTTTGGAGCACTAGACCAAATTGGCTCTCCCTTATTTTACTTAATGAAGATGCAAGATTAGAATTTGCCTTAGCAGTAGTCTAGAAGTTCTTTTCAGAAGAAAAAGATGAGAACAATTGATTTCATATATTAACAATAGCTACAAATGAAAAAGGAACAGATCCAAAATGTATTTTAGGCAATTAGAAGCCTTTTTTTTTTTTTTCCATGGGTCTGATTGGGTTGGGAATTAAAGTCTTAATGCAATTTCGATCACCTTTTATGGTACTATAAGTGAAATGCTTTTAGAAAAGTACATTCTGCACAGGATGTTTTGACCTATTTTTAAAAACTTACCTCTGAGGATGTCAATGAATACATAACAATTTAATATTGAACATTTTTGGATTATCATCACTAATGAGTAGATAGCCATAAGAGTAACTAAATTGTCCTTTCTGCTAATAATAGAGGAATTAGCTTTGTTCCAAATGGGAATATACTGTTTGAATTTATTCCAGCATTTTTTTCCAAAATATTTTTCTACAGAAAAGCCCTTCTGAAGAAAACCCCACAAAACCTTACAACACAGTCTAATGTAAAATTTTTTTGCAAGTTTGTGAGTTATCTCATTTAGATCCATGTTAGACAACCACATTGCATTTTAAGCCATCAAATTATTTGAAAAAATATATTATCATTGCAAGTAAGCATAATTTTTGCAAACTCGTCTGTACAATATGCAGAAGGATGTTTCTTAATTAGAACTTCACTTATAGTTCAGAAAAAAAAATTGCTAGATCAAGACTATTTTATACTCCGTGTTGCTTACAAAATAACAGAGCTCACAGTTTAATATATTATCAGTCTGTGGCTTACAAATGTCATTTGTCAGCCACAGCCTTCTAGCCCCCAGATTCATCATCCTCCAAGTAAACCACAACACTGGATACTGCAAAGGGATTGATATTCAGAGCTTATAAAAACTTCCTTCTCTAGTGGTAGCATCACCACCATAAGCAGTTCCCATCCCTCCCTCCTGGTGAGCAGTTCTGCTCCATTGACAACACTGAACACCAAATGAATTGTGTTTGTTCCTAGTTCTGACCAAATGTATGCAAACCTTCTCTGTGTAGGAAATGAGAATAATAATCAATGTTTTACCATTCCAGATCAATCACTAGCTATATTTATGAGTCAAATTTAACAAAGCTTTCAAGATGTAAACTATTAAAGTAACCTCCATGTGGCACACAATTTTCTCAAATGCACACCACCAGAACAGACTAAAAGTTATTTAGAAACATCAGTGTAAATTTCACATGAAGGTTTATAAATTAATTCCAAGTCCAATTTCCTTTTCTAAAAATAAAAAAAATAAAACCCCTTGTCTTCTTTTATTAGATCATTCCTTACAAACACATGGACTTTTTTGTGATAAAAATGCACCTCACAGTTCTTATTTTGGCATGCATAGATATTGCCAGACATCTACCACTGAGTCTTCATCTGTTAAAGAATCTTCCGCATTTTTTTTCAGAATTATATGAATTTTGGTCATAAATATAAAGAACATAAAAAATTTAAATGGAACATAGCTTCTGACAACTTTCATAGTTTTTCCAAGTTACACAAGTGTATTCATGAAATCTGACAGAAAAGCTCTAAACTCATAAAGTTGGGTGTTTTAGTCTCAATATTTTACAGTATGTCCTGTGATGGCCAGAAATCTGGTTTTAGTCTGCTATATTTATCTGGTTTTATTTTTGTTATAAAACCCCTGCTTTATGGATGGACTCATGGAATCATGGTTGAATGTTGCCTCTTCTAGGATTTACAGAAAGGGATGAATACTTGTGTTGCCTGATCCAGGACGTTGTTTCCCACCTAGCACAGTTTGCTTACTTCCATGCTACTAGCAAGCATGCTGACTCCTGTTATGGATTTAAAATCTTGGAATTTTTCTTTCATCTACCAACCCTGTGCCTCAGAGGGATTACCTTCTCTCTTTTTCAACCATGGAACCGGGAAAGAGACTGCCTGCCCCATGGGAAAAAAGAGTTCCACCTGGCCCCCTTCATGAACTGCTAACAATGGATCATTTGCAGCTCTGCCTGGGGCACACCTGACTCCTCAGGCTACAAGCTGGGTGTTTGGGAACTCCTGTAAGATAAGAAAGGTTTCCTGTCTTCACATCAGTGACTCAGTGTGATAACGCCCCTCTGGAGAGCCATCAGCACCTCCACACCCAGCCTGAGGGGTCATGTCTGCTAATGGGCCATCAGGGATTCCAAAAATATGCCAGAGTGTAAATCACCCATTGTGAAACTCCCTGCCCTAGGAGAGGTACTGGGCACTCCCACCTGAGCCTAAGCACATATAAACTGGGGTTTTTTGGGACTGGGAATCATCAGATCCAGAGGAGGACCAGAGCCTCAGCAGGACTGTGACTGCCACTTTCAACTGGTCCGGGACCATTACCCTCACCAACAGGTTTCTTCTTTCCTGTTACTTTGTACCTAGGAGGGCCAGGTGGTGCTCAGCACAGGGGCTGACAATTACCATTCTGTTTGTGCCCCAGGCTGCTGGGACACACACTTGTTTTTGTGGGTTAAAGGGACCTTTTGTTTTCTGTACCCTTGTACTGATTGTGATCTTTTTTACTAAATTATAATTCTGATTTATAATCTGTTTGTGAATTGGATTAATTCCTCCTGCTGGTTTATCTTTAAACCAGCACACTCCCCTGCTGGTCCCAGCTCAGTCTATAACATCACAGTGGAGTCCAGAGTTCTCCCGTATGCCAGCCAAGTGTGTCATCAGTTGTACAACACAAAATAAACTGTAGTAAGCTTTATAAAGAAAAGATAGTTTAACTTTTTTTGAATGTCACTTTCCATTCCAATCTTCCTTACTGCTTACCAAAGAACAACTGGTGTCCCTGGCTTTCCTAGTTCTGTCCAGGACAGGTTAATTTTTGCAGTGGCTAAGAGGAGGCACGGCTTGGATTCAGACATTGTTCTATAGTTTGGCTACTCAAGAGCATGGTGGAGAGAGCTGTTGGGTATTGTCCATCAGCTATTTTTTAGGATTTCCATTGTGAGCAATCAGGTGTGGATTGTTCACCTTTTTCTTGTACATTCTATCATTAGTATTGTAGCTGTAACAGTTCATTGTATTATTTCATTGCTGTTTCTAGTAAATTGTTCTTATCTCAACCCATAGTCTTTACCTTTTGTGCCCCCAATTTTCCTCTTCATCCCACTGCAGGCAGTGGGGAAGGAGAAGGAGGAGTAGGAGGGAGTGATTGAGTGGCATGTGGTTTGGAGTGGTTCAGTGAGAACACTAAATTGGAGAATACCATTCTTAAACCACAACACCTGCCTAAAGAATAAAAATATTATTGGATATGGAGTTATGTTCTTCACCTCTCTATGAAAGGGACTATAAAATCCATTATCTATAGGTCTTAGACTGTTTTGAGAATTAATAGAAGTTCTTTAAAAATCAGATTTTAAAAAGTGTTTACAAGGGCTGTATGCAGCCAGGATGTGGATGAGAACAGACTTTGCAGTTGACAGAAAAAAAATCACAAGATTAGCTGAAGCTAATGACATTCCCTCCTGTTTAGTAAAAGTACCACTCTGTAGGTACCCACAAGTGTCAACATATACTATAAAACAAAGTGTACATGTGCGTTTGGAAAGCTCAGGAAAACACAGCCATTTTAAAGATTTATAATTGCATTTTGGTCAGGTAGGAGGTTTTGATCTGCCAGAGCCAGAAGCCTTGTACTGGAGTAACACTGCTAATAAGAAATTCTCCCTTTCTCAGGCCAAATCTAAGATAACAAAAAGGCAGATCATCTTTGTGAGACATGGGTTTAGCACTAACAGCAAGCAGGCAGAGACCAGATGCAGGTGCTTCAACTACTGTGATAATTTGGGGAGTGTAGACGTGCTACTCCTAAGATTAATGCTGCTTCTTCTGCAAGGTGACAGCATTAGCGAATTACTGACACAAAAGCGCACTTGCATGACAAAACCTGCTGGATTGGTACTTTCTGCACAAACCTTACAGGCAGAACTAGGATGCGAGGTGCAATAAAATGCTTCACGGCACATTTGTAGCTGGTCTGTTGTAGCGATTATATGTATGTGATCCAGCATTCCCTTAGTTCTAATTTTTTAAGTTTCACTTTTCTCATACTCACTTTTTTCTCAATACATGAGAAAACATGCACATGTTCTGATAATAAAGTGTGCCTTTCCAGTCTATTTTGTAAGCGGTACAAGATCCCAAACTAGCCTTCTGAATTGAGGGTTGCCTGTACACAAATTCCACCAGGTAAGACCAACCCTATCCTCCACAATATGAGGCTGAACAGCATGTTGGCATAAGCTCACTAAATACAAAGAAAAATTATCATGCTTATTAATATATTTTTTTAATTATTTTTCAGAGATCTGAAATTTATTGCTTTTCTGTTATACCACTCTTTAAAAAAAATTACAACAGTTACTGGGTTGCATTATTAACATTTTAAACTGAATATGTCTTTGCAATTTCCTTCTAACTATATAACTCATTTGATGCCAATACTTTAATAAGGATCAAAACTCTGGTATTATATCAAGCTTAATTATATGCATAGTATGGGGATAAAAGCAAAGACAACTGTAGTAATGAAACAATAAAAAATCCACATATCATCCTTCTGTGAAAAAGGAAGTAGCACTACTGTATAGCTTAAGAAACATCTCTCCTTGCTTATGAGAGATTTTCAGAGATTTAATACTAGCAGTAGAATAAGGATAGAGTTAAGACTGAGTACTACAGCAGATTTTCTAAAGCCTGTCAATTGTTTCTTATTGTTAACGAGAAAGCATGCACAAATGAGTTCAGTGGGAAAAAACTGTCCCCCAAGGTTTCTAACTTGAAATTTTGTCACACAATATTGATTACTTCCAAGGAAATGCCTGGATTTTAAACTTATTTTACTTTTTAGACAATGCATTTGGAAAAAAAATATATTTTCAAATCTACTTCATAACTTTTTGAGTTTACTAATATCTAACAAGGAATCCCAAATTCTGTAACCAATTTTTTTTTTCTTTAGATATCAAAAAGGAATACTATTTTCCTGACCCCAAATGCCAAGGATTTACATGATGTACATCAATGTGTGAATAAGATACGGTAATACAAAGCCTTCACCAAAGTGTGTGGCAGTTATTCAGGGCCTCAGAACTGCCTAAAGACACATTGTACCACAAAATTATAAACCCTTTTTTATAGCTTCAGCCATAGTTAAATTCAAAATGAATTAGGTCAATCCTTTAGTATACAATCTGCCAATAAATTAATTTGAATGCCATGTTAACATTTTTTCATTATAGGATAAAACCCCTTGAAATAATTATTATCTTAAACATTTCCAGTATTAAAATTTGTTCTATATTTGCACAAGGTCTTGCTTAGTGTGGTGTTTTTCCGTTCATGGGGCTTCTTTTTTCTATCCAGGAATAAAACCAAAATGTACCATTTTATTATGTGATCTCAGAGTAATCAAGAAGTGATGCTGTTAGGATGTCTTTAGTGACACTTAAATTAATGGACTAGACATTGTCTTCTCTGCAATTAATTATAACATTTGCTCCATATTTCATTTGTATCTGTACTCTGAGTATAACACAGTGATATTCTTTACTCCGTCTTACTTTGCCCCATGTAGAAATTAAAAGAATGAACCACATAAATTTCAATGGCACTGTGCACTCAGCTTAGTGAATAATACGGAATTTTCATAAAGTTCTTAATAATAACTCACACAGAATTGGTCGGGAATGCAGTGGGAATATATTCTAGACACGTGATTTGATATTGTCCTTTTATAATTTTGGAGATGCTTGATTCTGTATGAGTCTGGTAATATGCACCAATATGCAGAGCCTAGATATCTACAAAGGCAACTCTCTGATGGAAATGGTTTACCTAAGACCACTCTAATTTCTTAGAAAAGTAAAGGATTAGAGAATAATAACAAGCTGTAAAGGGAATTCAAAGAATTAACCATTCTATGCAAATTCAGACATTCACTGTGACTGAAAATCTACAAATCACTATAAAACCAGAAAATCATTTCATACTAGCCCCAGAGACTTGGTGAGATTGTCCCGGTGTTTTGACAGCTTTTTTTTTCCTCTTATATATCATGTTCTGTAACATCAGGAAATTTGTCTGTGTCTTGCATTTCAGTACAAAAAGATGCTTTTGTTTCCTAAAATCAGGAGCTTTGCTTTTATACATTTCTGCTAAGTTCTCCATTTATATGTTGATGCTTTCATCCAGCTTCGTGAAGTTTTTAAGAATCATGATGTGTTTAACCCGAAACAAAGCAAAGCCACTTGCCACTGATACCAGCCATGGAACTGAAACACGACTGTGGATGCTTTTATGACCACTTTATTCTACTTTGCTCTGTGCTCCAGAACTGCTGTCACAAATTCAGCCTCTCTGCTGTCGCTAAGCAATTCCATTTCATTCAGTATAACAGCCTTATACTGATCTCATCATTGTAATCTCTGGCTGTTCTCCAGTAGTGACTGGAACAGCATGACGCATATCTGTGACATGTCGTTTGTTTCCTTTCCTATTGTTTGGAAGGGGAAAGGGTGGCAGCAAAGTAAGGTTTTGATCTCTATTTGTGTATATAAATCACTTTAATTGCATACTATATGACTTGCTATGTATTTACTGGTCTTAGAATGCCTGGCTGAAGCTGTAAAACTGCTTTGACCTTGGCATTTACAATATGCTATATTGCATTTTTCCAGGGGAAAACATTACTGCTTTGACACATTTTGAAATTATTTGCAATCTTTTTTCCTAGATTCCACTCTGTGCAATGATGATAACCTTGATACATTAATTAATCAGAATAACTCTGCTAAAACTAGCCCTTAGAAATGTTATGGACAAGCAAGACAAAGCAGAAGGCTTTGCCCAGTTTTACAGTGGATACAGAAACCTGCTTCCCTGCTCTCACTGTGAGCAGTTCTGAAATTACAGGCAGACACTTTTTAAAGCACACTTGACGTTATGCATGGTTATTGCTGATATTCTGCTTGTCACCCTGAGAACAACTGTTTTGCTAAAACTTGCACAGTTTTGTGATAATTTAGGCCAGTACAGAAAACATTCAAAATGTAGGATGTTACTGAGTTTTTAAGAAGAGTTCATTATACTTCAGGAAAATGTTGTTAATATTGGCTCTGCCCACATACAGTATGCTTTTCAAAGAAGGCTAGAAACATTGCAAAAAGTTACAGGGAGATGATATGAACTTGTTTCAATAAGCAAGGACTGAAATCTCCAGGGGTCTTTTGCCTCTCAAAATATGATTATTGCAATTAAGTAGAGAGGGAAACTACAGAAATGGAGGTGTCCATCGGGTTCCAAATCTCAGTGTCAAGTCACTACCTGTTCTTTTCAATGATCTGCACAAAGGTGGCCACAAACTCATCTGAGTTCTTACCATGCTATTCAGAAAACACAGTGTAGGTTGATTTCATGTCTTCTTTTTGTAGATAATGGGAATAGTTAACTTGCCATACGGGTAAGGTAGAAAAACTTCATATTGTCAGACTTTTCTTCAAGTATTCCATTGATATGAAGAATAGAGTGCCTCTATCTTGGATGTAAAGTTGGCTACACATCAGAAATAACTAAAACTAAGTATGTCTTTCCATATACTGCTATACTTTGCCAAGTCTCCAAAACCAAGATATTGAGGGATGTAAAGTGTGAAGGTGAGTTCTTTGTCCTTCTTTTCCAGGACTTGTTGTTGTTCTTAAGCTGTGAAAAAAATGGTTGTATAATTTTAGCTCACTTTGCACATTCACTGTGCTCTCTTATTTTAGTTATCATGGTGTCCTGAGGCAAAGTGTGAAGCAATGCAGCTCTAGGCTGGGGCATTTGGGGCTCTTGAAGGTGAGTTGGGCATCAGTCATGTTGATCAGAGAGGCTGAGTCAAGAGTCAAATGATCTCTTTGCTTTCCCTAGAATCTTATCCCCAGATGACAACTAGAACAAAGCACAGAATCCAGTCATGAACATTTTGGTCTCTTTTGTCCTATGACTTTGTAAGCCTTCACAAAACAATACCAATTGCGTTATGTTGGTAAGGTTGTTAGTGTAACTGCATAGTCTGTGGTGATGGTGGGGGAAAGCTCTATACCTACTGTTTGGTGGCAGTGTTTGGTTTCTTTTTTGTTTTTTTGTTTTTTTGTTTTTTTTTTTTTTTTTTTTTTTTTTTTTTTTTTTTTTTTTTTGTCAGAGGAAAGAAAACATAGGGTCAGGGGCACTGGAAAAGGCTGCAGGACAACAAAGAACCACCAGAAGTGAATAACTCCTGTTATCTAGCTATCTGTAAAGAAGCTTCAAGAGCTTGGTGCTCCCTGGTTCTGAAGGAGTACAGTGGGAAATCTGTCCAACATCCCAACCTGGAACCAACCCCTGCTGTCGTCACATCTGGATGGTACCGAGTTCTTGTGACAGCCAAATGTATAAAAAGACTCCTTGTTAAAATCTACCTAGCCCTTTGATCTTCAAAAAGCGGAGCATTCTCAGTTAAGGTTTAGCAGCTTTATTTCTTTAACGGATCTTGAAGGGGTTCACTTTCTCTTACAGTTCACTGTCTAAGTAGAGAGAAAATTTGCCATAGTATGCTAGAGTGACAGCCTCAGATCATCCAGGGGAGAGTTTGTCTAATTTGTTAGGATGTTTTGGTGAGATATAGAAGCACTGTTTGCTGTCCACAACATAGTAGTTGACAGAAGCTCCTATGAAATTGTGAAGAATTGGAGGTATAGATCTATAATCTATTAGTCCTGGAAAAACTAGATTATCATGCAAATGGGAATTCTGTCTCACAATGCATTCTTGCCCCAGGCTGCATGGGAAGGATCTGCTGATCCTAAGCCTCTCTGCTTCTGGGACATGTGTTCTGTTCCTGAGAGGGCTCAAGTGGGCTTGACCAGAGAAGCAGTAACATGCCTGTATCATACAGAAGGGATCTGTGGCAAATCCTCGCAGCAATGACTGAATAGGTGCACCAGTAAATTTTAAGACTCTGTTAATCTGACTATCAAATGGAAGAAGAGACATGTATCTCCAACATCAGTCTTCACTACTCTTGCCAAGATGCTGTTCTGTACGGGTGGTCCAGAATGCATCAAATACGTGGGAATTCATTTTAGTAAGACTATCATCTACTCTCATTCTTTGAAGTATTTGAATGTCTGCTGAAATTTAACATCCATCTCCCTAAAAGAAAAAGAAAGGCCTGAAGCCAAGAGAAAGTATGGAAAATTTCAGTGTGAAAAGTTGACTTACGGCAAAGTCATAAGCTACTGAAAGCTGGGATTTCTTAGTGGAATGTACTAGGCAGCTTCAAATATAAATGTCTAATAATATCCAATATCAGAGAAAGTCACTTTCACTTACTTTCACTAGCTTATTAATGATACAGAATATTTTGTTAGAATTTCCTGCTGAGGTGGAAGTACAGAAAGGCAACACTTTAATTACACAACCTGTGCTACAACCAAAAAATATAACTTTTAATCAAATGTTGACAGTTTTATAACAAAACACCAAAGCACTATTGTTCTTGACAGGTGGTAACCTATGGGCAAAAATATTAACTGTTTCATATAGCTCTCTGCTTCACTATTGTTTATAGAAGTTGCTTTGACCTTGGTGCAGAAATATCAGTTAACTTTGCTTCTGATTGCAAATGTCAATTGGAACATCTTTCAGAATTTGTCTGTAAGTAAGTTTGTAAAAAGGCTTTTGTAAAGTGGGCTTTTTTTCTGAAACTTTTGTTTAGGAGGAAGGCCAGGGAGCTTGCTGTTAGATGTTTTGCAACAGAAAAGGAAAGACTGCTTGACAGGTTTAAAAAGTCACGCTTGACAGAGTAGGTAAAGCTGTTTGATAGCAATACTTAAACGTTCTGCTTTATTGGATGACAGGTTGAAGAACAGAAAGACTATCAAAATAAAACTATTTTAATATATACTCTTTTTTCCCCCTGCTTAATAATCCAAGGTCAAACATGCATTTTAATCACAAACCCTCTGAACTTTTCTGCTGGGTCAGGGAAAATAGAACAAATTTAGTGTTCCTTTCAATGCATTTGTCAGTCTACGTACTGAAAGTGCATTACATAGCTGTGTTAGCAAAGGCAAAGCTTTTCCTTGATTATCTAGGGAAATTGCCTTTGGACAAAAGCCATGCTTTTGAATGGGAATTTTAGACTTCGTAAAATAACAGAGTTGTGAATTTCAGTAATATCTCAAAGCTGTCTCTCACATTTCCATTTACTAAAACATTTGTGGACAATAAAAAATTATCTCAAATTCTGTGGTTTTGTTTATATTTCTATATATTCAATAAAATCATAAAGTAGGTTTCCACCTGGTTTTGTCAAAGTCTGATTCTTTATACAAGTTTGATTTTTTTGGAGAGTTCAGTCCTAATCAGCTCAACAAATAGATCACAATGCACAAATTTCTTTCAAAGATTGCATTGTTCAGGATGAAATAAGAACATTATACTCTGTTTGTGGATTATTACATGCTATTCCTCAGGAAAGTTTTCATTCTTTATAGCTCTTGCTGTTGTCCTTCCATAGCAATCAATAAATATGGCAGGCTTCTTGAATTGCAGTTTAGGGTTCAAAAGAAGAGGTTTCCTTTCNTCTGCCTTAGTGCTTATTCCTATATATTGATTACAATGCATCATTTACATATACAGAGACTATTGATTATACATAAAAAGGTAATTTATTTGATGACAAAATTATCTTTAAAGTGAACAGAGAACAAAGATTATTTTTTGAACTTGTCAAATAATTTTAAAAAAACAGTCTTTCAAATCTATTTCTTATGTTCCTTCTAAGGTTTGTTATAAAAACCTCTGAGATTTCATTTTTTTTTCTCTTTTAATTTTCCCAGTCACTTGGCAGTAGGGGAAAATTATTCCCCTTTGCAACTCCCATTATTCTTCATTTATGCTGCAACTAAAGCCCTAGTCCAGGAAATTGCTGAACACATCCTTTTTTCCTACTGGGCTCAAAATATCTTCATGTCCTCTCTTGAATGTAGGTCAAATTTTGTGTGCATTTATAGATTGAAATATATATAATCATTACAATATATTTTATTATGAAACTGTATGATTGCTTGATACAATAAAACAATTAAAACAAAATCTCTACATGAGGAATAACTTGGTCTATATAGGAAAAAAATTGAAACCGTGTTAAGGATTTTTTTTTATGGTCTATATACAGTGCCTGAAATCCCAGTAGATTCAGCCAAGTTCACGGTAGTTTCAGAATAAACCCAATGAATTGCAGACATAATTATGGACTGTGTCCATAAGTCTTCCCTTCAGCTGGATTTATAATTAGCTTGTTAGTCCTCCTACAGCTTAAGAGAAATGACCTTTTTAGAGTCAAGGTATCCTTTCTCATGATAGCATCAGAGTAATGACAGTAAAAAATTATACTACTTTGTTTATTTGACTTGCAGTCAATTACACCTTTGCCTCATAACATGATAAGATTATTTTTCAAGTCAGATTATTAGAGTTAGAGAGCATTTTTATCAGAATATTATCACCCATGAGAGAAAGTACAGTGCATATCACATCTGCTATCCTAGGCAGACATTCACCCTGCTAGGTTTTTATTTGTGACTGTGTAAGCATTTCACCTAAAGATCAAAAGGAACTGTATCACTGGAGAAAAGAGGAATAGCTGCATCAGAAAAACAATACTAATTTGTTAGCAATTTTGCTAACATATCAAACTTTTTAAGGAACTCTCTGGAAACGTTCTCCAGCATCTTTGACTGCTGCAGATGTCCAATCATCATTCCCACAGAAATGGAGAAGATAAAAACCATAAATGAAGACCTGGCCTTCCTTAAGCTTGAATTCTATTACAAAAACTATTATGTTATGAAAATGTGTTATGTTCAGAGGTTCAGATAAGTAAGGTACTTAGGACTCCAACAAACCTCAGCCTGATCTGTAGTCTAGTGTGAAATGGCAGCAGTTAGGCATAAATCTAAACGTCCCACAGATCTAAGTGTCAGAAGAATGACATTCTCCATTTTGTTTTGATCTTTTTTTCCCCCCAAATACACTGATATCTTTTTGTCCAATGGGATAATAACGTTCCTGAAATTGCAGACCAAAACAAGAACAATGACTATGAGGATGAGAAGATACAGGCTGCAGATGACCTCAAAGTTTTTCCTTGTAGAGAACTTGCTGCTGGGGTATTCTCAAAGGGCTTACATATATCAGAAGATAATCCAACTGAGATTCTGTCCTTTTTTACTTTTTATCTTTTTGTGATAAATTGAAGTGGTCAAACCCTGTTCAGTACACTTGAAAGGAATGAGTTTTTAAAAATTCTTATATCAGGTTGTATCCAAAATACTGAAAAAGAGGCTACAATTGCTCTGTCTTGGTAAGGGAAAAA
>VXBX01008401.1:103888-125161 GCA_013400415.1 Scytalopus superciliaris
TTTTTTTTTTTTTTTTTTTTTTTTTTTTTTTTTGCTATAAGAATACAGACAACTCTACAAAGTGTTATGCATTTTATAAATATTTCAGAAGTTAACTATGTGGAGGGCGTGGGAAAAATGCAGGGATTATAATGTTTTATTAATATAGATATTGGCTTGCTTATCGACATAGTGTTGTTTGTGTTGGAGTTCAAGTATTTCTCTGTAGAGATCTTTCAAACAGAAGGATGGGGATAGTTCAATAAAGCCACCTGACAGTGAATACTTACAATTCATTTATGCACAGGACAGGACACAACTAGTAACTCTGGGTCTTTGGTCTGATCACTGTTGAGATCAGAAGAGTACTTTGAAGAGAAGGACTAAACTCTCTAGAGCTGTTAAGAAAAACGCCTGACAGTTTTCAAGGAGTTTTTCAGGTGGAAAATGTAGAAATCAGACTCGAGTTTTGGACACAAAATTCCCTTGGACCTTTGGAGGTACCTGTCCTCAGGTGGCAGTTCTGCAAGTAAAACATCTGTCTTTCTAAAAAGATAAAATACATACTTCCCTGTAAACGTTTGCTGCACTGTCTGATTGAGGTGGCTGTGACAACTGTTTCTGGGGCTCTCAGCACCAGAAGGAGAGAAACTAAGGTTGTTGGTAAGACCAAACCAGTTACAGTAGTTGTATAGCCCAACTGGGGGACAAGAGGCTGGAGAATGGCCCTGCAGAAAGAGACTTGGATAGATGGCAAATTGAATATGAGACAAGAGTGTGCCCTGGCAACCAAAAGGGCCAGCCATGGCCTAGTGTGTGTCAGACACAGCATTGCCAGGTGGGAGGGAGGGCATTGTCCCACTCTGCTCTGCACTGGGGCGGCTTCATTTTGAGTGCTGTGTGCAGTTTTGGACACCACAATATAAGGAGGATATAAAGCTATTACAGTGTAACCCGTGGAGAATGAGAAGACAGTTAAGGGACTTGAGGGCAAGATTTACATGGGAAGACTGAGGTAGTTTGTTTTGTTCAGCTTGGAGAAGACTGAAGGCTGCCTTCTTTTTCTCAAGCAAGACAATGGAGAGGGAGGTGCTGATGTCCCTCTCTGGTGACCAGTAATAGGACACAAGAAAATTAATTAATGCAGCTGCATCAGGAGAAATTGAGATTGGACATTAGGAAAAAGGTTCTTCTCTGAGGGTCACTGTTCATTGGAACAGGCTCTGTAAAAGGTGGTCATGATAACAAACCTGAAAGAGTTCAAGGAGTTTCTGGACAACACTTAGTCATATGGTTTAATTTTAGGTAGTCCTGTGACAGGAAGAGAGTTGGACTCTGATTATTATCAATCCCTTACAACTTGAGATATTCTACAAATCTATGATTCTAGGTGAGTGTCAGCAGGGTCCACCCAGAGAACTCAGACAGAGATGAGGAAAGAGGGAAACAGAGATACACTGGTGCACCCACCTGTGAAAATGCAGCAAAGGTGAAATAGATGAATTTCAATGCAGACATTTTGCATGGATCTTGCTAAAAGTGGGTCAAACCTGAATAGCTAAATAGTTAAAGCTCCTATGCAATATTAGCTTATTTTGTTGAGGGAATAAAGTTACAATTTCCACTGTGATAAAGCTAGGGACTTAGTATTGAACTTTGCTTTAAGCCCCTGGTTTTAAATCAAATACCTAACTTTCCTTTAACTCAGCTGTACCTGAGCTGACTGAAAACCAGTGTTGCCTGCAAAGCCAGCAATAATATTCCTTTGTACGATAATATGTACAGAAATTGATTGCCTTGAGAGTAGCAGACCAATTGGCCATCTAACCCCAGAACAGACTTTTTCATTGTTATTTAATACTTTATGTAAACTTTGAATTTAAAAGGATATTTTAAAAAGACAGCACAGGTTTCAACACAGACATTTCAACACAGGTTGAAATGTCCTAAGAATGTTTTAAATGGCCATATTTACTCAGATAATCAATAGAAAAACTTTTACTTCCCCTTGTAACATGGCTGGCAGTATTCTGTATGTAATTTCTCCAAGAGTACCACATAAAGTTATTTCAAATAAAAATAAAACATAGCTTAAAAAGTAATTTTAATTATTTATCAATATAATTAAGCTATATTAATGCCCTTTATTATCCATATTAAAAATTCACAAGGATTTTCATTCCTTTCATCTTTATTAGATATGTCATAACTTGTTACATATTTTCATGAACTATTGATGAATATGAAATGCTCAAAAGCAATTTTTCCCTTTTAGTTATAATGACTATATGGGGAGTATATTAATATTTGAACAAGCAGCTATATTTGCTAGTTAGTATCATTTCTAGCATTTTTCCTTAGTATGCAGTACAAAGGCAACATCCTTAATACATAAAGCCTGCAGCCACTTGCAGCTGAAAAAAATCCTTTCTGTACTATATAGCACAATTACCTATGCCTCCTTATCTCATAAAATAATAGTATTTTGACAATATAAATTGAGCAGAAGACATTGAATGCATTGGTAAACATTATGAACGAAATGTGCAGCATCCTCATTGTTAGAGACAAGTTCATGAGGATTTTTTGTACGAAAAAATTAGGAATCTTCTAAATTCGAGTATTTACCCTTTTAACTTAAAGTCTTTAGGACAGCTAATTATTTATTTGCACTAGAAAGATTACAGCATAAAAATAAAATATGATCAGTCCATACTTAAGAAAGACTAGTGGGAGGAATTTGAATATAGGCCAACCTGGGTAAAGTACTTAATTCTAACTTGTATTATTTTATGAGGATTGTTTTCTTCTAGTTCTTTATCTCTTCCTGTTTTATAACCTGGGTAGTGAGAAAGTGGTTTTAGGTCATAGAAATTTTCTGATACATTTGACATCTAGTGTCTCAAAAACTCTAAATACTTTATGCTCCTTTATGCTGACAAGAGCAGAAAACTAGTAAGACTTACCTTCATAAATTGCTTAATTACTTTGAGAAAATTTTAACTGCCTAAATGAGGAGTGTGAACGTAGACTATTCTTAAATGTCAGCATTTTGACCTAGAAACTTTGAAAAAGAAAAATAATGTTTAGAAAGAGGAAGTAATTATAGCTCATTAATAGCAAGGAAATTTGGAGTTTAAATTACAAGGACATAGACAACTAAAAGAAAATAATACAATAAAACTAGAATTGGAGCCCTCAGACAATAATATTTTTCTCTACCTAACTCAAATTTATTTACAGATCAGTTGTCTGGTTTAGGGATAGATCCTGAACTGTGTTATGCATTTGCATAAATGAAATATAGAAGTAGTCACTGCTCACATGCAGAGGAGCTATGGAATTACCTAACCACCTGCATTTCTTTTAAGGGGCTGTGTTATTTCTTTACCTCTAGATGTGCTGTGAAATTCAAAAGCAATATCCTCACACTTATGTCATTAAAATCTGCATTCATAATTTCTTCATTAAACACAGTAATGAAAAGCAGAAATGCAAAAGGTTTTGAAGTTATTTTTATAAAAGCTTATGTTGATTGGACTTTAAATAAATAACTTCAACAATAAATTAAATTTCTTTGACCTGAAATATTCCATACTGGTGTAGGAAAAACCAAGCAAAAATAAGACATGAGTAATCTGGAAAATTGTATCAATGAGAAATTGGGAGTGCATTCTAAAATTGTTTGGCATTGACCTTATACCTTAAAGCCGTCCTATACCTCAATTTAATGGCCATCATGCTTTGCTCGGTTAATACTCTTCCAACACAGTTTAAAGCAGTCAGGAATAGCTGCTGGATTTAACCATAGAATTACTTAAATAATAAAAAGATCAGTTTGGGCTATTTGCTTTTCTCTTAGAAAAGTATCTTGGGGCAAATTTAATTAATGCCAAAAAAAAAAACCCAAAAACCAGGAACAAGGGAAAAATGGTTACTCGACAAAAGTTATGCTTGGAAGTGGACAGCAACATCACTCAGAAACTCAGGCAGGACAGATAGGAGTAGAATATATTCCTCCAGAGCAGCAATAGCTGTCTTAGTTTTTCTCTCTCTTTCAGATTCCTGTCTTACTATTCCAACCTCAGCAAAGCAAGTCCTTCAGACAATAGTCTCTTCCATTGCTTAGGTATGATTTATCTTCAGATCCACTCCACTGTGCAATAAACAATGCAGAGATCTTGAGGAAAAATAGTAAATCATAACATAATTAAAGATGGTATTGTAAGCCAGAGGGCAAGTGAGTCAAAAGAAGGCTGCATAGAAGACATTGCTACTCACATATTTTGGAAGAATGAGAAATTCTTTAGTGTGAGGCTGCTGAGGCACTGGCATAGTTTGCCCAGAGAGGCTGTGGATGCCCCATCCCTGACAGTATTCAAGACCAGGTTGGATGGGACTCTGAGCAACCTGGTCTACTGAAAAGTGTCCCTGTCCATGGCAGGGGTACTGGAACTAGAGGACCTTTAATGTCCCTTCCAAACCAAGCTATTTATGATTCTATGATTCTATGATTTATTTTACCAACTGAAAGATTTCTCAGGTCAGACAAAACCAGTAAGTAAATACACTCTTTAGTGTACTATTCTACAATACAGTATTGTTCAAAATAAAATTCACTCTTGGGAAAAATATGACACATTATAATGTGCTCTTTGGATTCACAAAGAAAAGATGTTGCTGCAAGTGTTTTATTCAAAAAATGAAATAGACTGGGTACAGCTCCCAGAAGACAGCATTTAGAAGAGGGAAATACTTAAAGCATCAAAATCAAAAGTACATCAAAAGGCAAACGGCAACCTATTTGTCACGGCAGCCCATCAGTAACCTAATTGCATGACAGATTCATCCAGAGGAAACTTGAAAGATGCTTACAGAAGTGGCTGATGGAAGTCTTTTGGGAGATGGATGCCACTTTTGGAAAAACTGACTTTATGACTGGAAATTGGACTTGCTGTGATTGTTGTCCAGAGATAAGAGGGCTGAAAATATGGTTGGGTGTTGTACAAACAGAATCCAATTTCTTCAGTAGTGGCAGCAATTTAATAATATGTTGACTGGGAGGATATGATGGCAATAAAAAGCCTCCCTGACTCTTTTTGAGAAAGAATCATAAAATGTATTTGCTGAGTCATTTAATTTTTAAGAGTACCATCTAGAACTTTTTGCCTATTTTTATGAATACAGAGAAGACAGTGCATGCAGACTGCAAAGGGCTTTACAACCCCCTAACCTAAAGACATAAATGCATCATTGGTAAGGAATTATACTTGTTCTATAAAATTATCTTGCCTCAGTTGCTTTGGTTATCTTCAAAATTGTTTAGTTTATGTTACACATACAGTTATATGAAATGCTTTTCAATTAAATGTAGGCAGCTATTCTGTGGCCTCATCTTTATTATAAGTATTTTTCCCAACATATGAATTCTCAGAATTCTCAGCTGGATGATGAATCAATGTTTGAAAGTTCTTAGAATATCTTTTTCAAGCACAGTGAATATTGTAAGAAATTCTATGTGAACATGTGTCCCTGGCTGCTCATTAGAGCACTGGAAAAGAGTGGTAAATTGTTGTTCCAAAACTGCATTTGCACTGTAGTTTACTAATTACACCTTATGAAAAAAAAAAACACCACAAGGCACTGGTTAGGCAGGGGTTTTCCTCCTCTTTTTTAGAGCACGGGAATAAGGGAAAGTCTTATGAAGAGGTAGGTTGACTGCAATGAGTTAATGCAAAATTTGTCTCCTTATGCAACCTTCAAAGGCCTGCAAGAAACATTTATATGTGGCTATGAACTGAAATGAGAAAGGAGGATACCAAGGGGTCACTGACTATACTTGTAGAGAAGAAGGCTAGGGATGAGCTGGCTGGTCTGCAAGCTATACACATTAACCATCAATCACTAAAGTGTACTTGACAAGACATAGACAGTTGCCACTAAGTCCTAGAGGCTGTCGCTCATTGCATTACAATTTTTTTTTGCATCTTCTGTGTAGGATCTCCTACTACAACTTTTTCAATGCCTTTGGATGGAGGGTAAAAGTACTGTCCTAAAACTCTGATCAGAAAAAGAGATATGGATTCTTTATACTCTTGCAAGTATAAGCTTGTCACTGCAAATTTATCTGAAATCCAGTTCACTCAACTCATATGCAGCAGCATAAATTGTTTAAATTGGTTTCCACAGAGCCCACCGCATCCTGCTACACTGCGCTTTCTGAAAGCAGGTTTAATTTGCTTGGAAATTGAAAGTACAGTCCACATTCCTTATGCAATGCAAAACATTGTGCATATTTAATGAGATAACATTCTATACCCTTATTGTGTAAACTGCACCTTTAAGGTTGCTTGAAACATGATATAAATGTAAATCTGTCCCCCTCCATTTATATCTTTTAAAATAGCATTAACAGCTATTCAGCCCATTACATTTCCTAGTAGAGGGGAGATAATTATGTACAATTTTTGTGTGAAATTTCATATGAACCACCTCATTTTCTGAGCAGGTACAGCAGCATATATAAAAGTACTTTAGAAATTATTCCCTTTATTGCAACAAAAGATAAAACCCTGATGTGAAATTTGACACAAAGACTTGGTAGGGGTTGGTTTTCATGTATCCTGCTGTAATTTTGGAGTGCAAAACAACTGAAAGAAGCAAACAAACAGTCCCAAAGTGATTCTGAATGCATGAAGTGAGGCTTTGGCATGTGTTTGCTCAGCAGTGGGTACAGTTCATGCTGAACTGTTGTTATTCTGCAAGTCATCTTCTTGGGAGGTAGGGTACCATGTTTGTTTTCTTCTGCTGAAGTTTGTCTCTGATATTTAACCTTACAGAAAGTCTTCCTTGGAGATTTGGGAAGACATATAAATGAAACAAAATTTCTCCCTGTGTGTTACTTAGGCTATTAGTAACAGTCTATACTTGGGACTTAAGGTAGATTTGAATGCAATGAGTGACTTTTGTTTACAGGCTACCTGAAGAAGTGAATTTCATCCATTTTGAAACCAATAAATCATCCCTGTCATGACTGAACCCCTGGAAATCCAACATCCGGAATTCAGAATGTTTTGGGTTTTTTTTTCAAGTTATGGTTCTACAGCTTGGTCTTACTGGAGACAGCACACCATTTTTTCAGAACAATCTCTCCAGTGTGAAATAAAACAGATATCTTAGAGGTAGTCTAGAAAGCTCTTTGCTATTTCAGATATGGATGTTTGTGGTTTTGGCATTTTTCTTCTGTTTAGATAATTCATATAATTAAAAACAAATAATAAAAAAAAGTCCATCCAAAAATAATCCTATTGAAAAAAATATTAATTTAAACTGTAGTTTCAGTGCTTCTAATATTGTCAACTTTTTTTAAAATTTTATTTTTGTAAAGTAAGGAGTCAGAAGATATGCCTAGCTATAAAATAGTTTCCCATTACTTTTAGATGTGGAGGAGTGTCAAATATCAGCCACAGACTTCATTAATGATTGCATACTGTATATAAGCATGAAGAATACAGAAACAGGTGCATTGATTACTTAGGAACAGACTGAACTATTTAAGAGAAAGAACATATATCAAAACACACAGCAGTGGCATGGACTTGTGAGAAAATGGTCAGAAATAGATAACCCTCTTCAAAGAAAATTTTTTAAATATCTTTCCTGTCAGTTGTAAGAGACAAACATAAAAAGCATAATTTTTTTCCTCTTTAGCTTGTTCCTTTTCAGCTGAATCCTTTCAATCTTTGCAGAAGATGTTTGGTGTGCCTATAAGCCTTTCCAGAATATTTCGTCCTGAATATTGTGCCTACAGCCTTCTTTTTTCTACCTCTACCAGTAGCCAGTCAGAGTTTCTGAGTGTCAGTACACTTCCAGTGTTTCGGTTTGAGACAATTTGGAAGAGCAGAGACTTTGGACAGAAGTTTCCTCCATTGGATTCTATATGCCTGGGTTCTCCAATACAGAGAGACGCACCAAATATGCCCATGTGTAAGTGAAAAAATAGCTTTTTACCTAGAATAATGCTGATAACAATACTGCTAAAATTGGGTTAAACCAACAAGTTGAGGAGAAACTTCCCAAGCCCTGTCCCCTGGACCAAACTGAGATGGCAGCTGGCTTCCTCCTCCTGAAGAAAATACATGTGGTCACAGGACAGAGACAAGCTTGGCCAGCGGCAAGACTTGGTTGTTGCAATTTCAATATTCAGTGGTTGAAGTGGTAGTCACAGTCTGGAACTGTCAAGGTGATAGTGGAAGCCCTGGGTGGTGAGGGAAGCCCTGAAACTGAGTTATATATGCTCAGGTTCAAGTGGGAATGCCAGCAGTAACTCCCCTAGGATGGGCAGTTTTACACTGGATGATATAGTACTGTGATACTTTGGATACTTTGAGAGTCTTTGACACCTTGTAAGATGTTGTAGCTGTCTCTTAGGTCCGTGTAGCTGAGTCCATTATGGCCCATTATGGCTCATCAACAGGAGGTGAATATCTTCAGGCAAGGTGTGCATGTACTGGGAATTTATAACAGCTGAGTCATTTCTGTAAGGAAAAAATAAACACTACCCCACCTCACAGAGTTTACCTCTTTCCTTATCCTGTTTAACACCCTGCTGGTAGCCTAAAGTGTCAGATGTGCAAGCCTTCAGCACCTGGCCTGGGTGGCCACCACACATTGTTAGCAAAGCACTCTGCTGATCGGGCCATGAGCACCAATAATCCAGTCTCTTACAGCACCTGGGTGGTCACTGCTAATCAAACATTTGAGTCATTAATCACTAGTAGTTCACTCTCTCTTAAGAAAGGAAAACACGGAAAAAGACAAAAAGGCATATTTGGAGAAAAGAAAAGGTGGATACCAGAATTTTTGTGTAACCCAGGACAGGTTTCCTCAAAAGAGAGTAATTTGCAACACTGTCGGTAACTATCTCCAAATTAACATAAAATAGAGAGCAGCACAATTGTTCTGGTCATACTGAATATAATACACATTATTTGAAGACATAAAAACAAGATATTAAACTAACAAATGTAGCAGAAATAGGACGTAAAAGTCCCTTGAAACACTGGTGAGAATCTCTAGCTAAATATGTGTAGGAGTACTGAAGAGACCTTACCTAGGCAATTGCAATGTAGAAGATAGCTTTTCTCTAGGCAAAAAAACCTACACAGCAACACAGGTGTTAATGCTCACCCAAGCAGGTACCTCTGACCAGTGAGAATCTGTGTGGCATGTTGCATTACCTGGGATACTGGGCTCTACCTCACTCTGAGAGCATTAACCAGTGCTCACCACCTCAGTGGATGGACCTGCTGCTTCTGCTTCCTGCTCTGCTGTCCACTATAGATCTGACATTCACCTCTGAAAATTATATCATGCTGAGGAGTGCATATCTAGACCTTCCCACAGCAACTGATGATCAAACATAATGATTTTACTGTTTCAGTCTAAAAGGCAAAATGCAATCAGTGCAGGAAACAAGCATGGAACACCTAGACAAGAGCAAGCTGGGTGGACATAAGTCTCTCTGCAAAGAAATAATCTGGAGATTTGTTACTGGATGCAGTGTTATTAGATGGAATTCTAGGCTCTCCAGAGCTACATCAGAGATGCAACTGCAGTGCATGCACAGACTTGAGCAGTCTCAGCTTGGTTAACCATTGAGCTGCAGCATCAGAAAGATCAGTGTGGGTTATTTAGCCAAATGAGGCTGTGGGAGAGGTGTATCCTCTCCTACTACTGATACATTGCTATGGACAAATCTTTTTTTTCTGGAAGTACAAACACTGTCTAAATTGCAGAGTCATGAGAAGATTGATGAAGACCCAGGTGCTCCTTCCAGTTTTGAGGTCAGTCCCGCAACTTGCCAATTGCAAATCTCTTTTTCTTTTTGCAGGATATTTGGACAAAATAATGAATGTTCTCTTCCCTGCTCCACCTCTCCCACCTTGGGTTCTCTGAAAACACATCCTCCCTCCAGGTTTAACTGGGTAGGATTCTGACCTAATCTAAAGGAAAATTTCTAGAGAAACTTAACCAAATACTAGCATTTTATCCTACTCTCTACTGACCATTTGGCCAGAGCTCTAGTACTGTGACTGCCCAACAGCAATTGTCAAAACCCACACAGCTATTTAAGTTGCTGAGTGCTTTAAGAAATGTATCTTGGAATTTTTTTAATACCTCTTCTACATAAACTTGTTCATGTTTGATAAAAATGAATTAACTCCTCTCAAAAAGGTTTTTAAATTTCCAAGCGTTACAAATGCTTTGGACTGAAAATAAATGAGACCTCATAGGCCAGATTTGCTATGTCTTTCTGAAAGACAACCAAACACCTTATTTTTCACTTTATTAAAAAGTCCCTTAAAATATCTTTTTGCATTATTTGTTAATGTATATGATAATTACATGCAGAACACTAACCTCATCTTCCTACTGAAAGCAAGTATTACAGTACCACATTATTTGATGTCCAGATGCTTTTTGAATGTAGAAACATATTTTCCTGTTAAAAAGGCTGGGATTTATGCAGATAACTATCAATACTGTTAATAGAATTGCCTGCATAAATCCCTTTATTTAAACAAGGCTCCACATTTTACAAAGATTTAATATAAGTTTTGGCTCTGTATCTTATTTGCCATATGAAAAACTTTAAAAAAAAAGTCTTTACTTAGTTGGGTGAATATGATACATTTTGTTTTCTGCATAGATCTGATATATCTATTTACATAACTTTTGTAGTCTCCTCTCCTATTAATGCTATACCACCACCTGTTCAGGAACCATGTGTAAGCTAATTGTGGTATTTAAAGAACTTGCTGTTGAGTGACTGCTAACAGTAAATCCCATCCCAGTGAGAAAGCCCCTGTTTCATCCTGGGTGCTGCTCAGGCCTCACTGCAGGGCCAAATTTCTTGAAGGATTTTTTATCATAGCTGTAAACCATAAATAGGATTCTACCATAGCTGCTGTACGGATCAGGTCCTTTTGGTGTCACAGAAAGAAAGATGCACTGCTTTCTTCTGTCTGAAGCCACAGATTCATGTCCCGGGAAAGCAAAAGGCAGGCAGGTAGAAGGTAGGCAGAGGGGAGGAGGGCAACTTGAGTCCTGTGATCTGGTTTTTTCACACCTGTTCCTGCTTCTTCTTTTAATCCAAGCAACAACAACAACAAAATGTAAGGCTGATGCCAATGCAATAGTAAGACACTAGGCATCTATCATCAATAAAATAGATTTTCATCCCCAGAATCATAGAATACCAAGCTGTAAGGGGACCTCAAGGATCACCTGATCTAACCTTTCTTGGTAAAAGTAAGGTCTAGACAAGGTGGTCCAGCATACTGTACAGCTGAATTTTAAAAATGTGCAACGTTGGAGAATTCACCACTTTCCTGGGAAATTATTCCAATGGCTGATCATTCTCATTAAGAAAAACTTTCCTCTGGTATCCAGTCAGAATCTCCCCAAAAGATTACAATAAATACAATTATATAGATGCATAACCCAGCACCCTGGGGCATGAACAGAATGGTGTTCATTAGCCCCTGTGCTGAGCACCATGTGGTTCTCCCGAGTGCAAAGTAAAAGGAAAAGAAAACCTGTTGGTGAGGATGATGGTCAAGAGGGGCAGTCGCAGTCCTGTTGAGGTTCTGGACCTCCTCTGGATCCGACAAGTGGTATCAGAAATCCCAAAACCTGAAGATTACATATGCTCAGGTTCAGGTGGGAATGCCCAGTACTGACTCCAGGGCAGGGAGTTTCACAATGGGTGATTTAACTCTGTGAGTCATGAGATATTTTTGGAATCTTTGATGGTCTAGGTTGTTTGAAGTGCCTGTTGTAAGAGTCCGTAATGGTCCATTAGCAGACATGACCCCTCAGTGTGGGTTTGAAGGTGCTGATGACTCCCTGGAGGGGAGTTATCACAGCTGAGTCATTGGGGCGTGTTCATCTTAATTGTACCCACCTTTAAGTACTGGAACAGAGCGATAAGGTCCAGCCTTCTTTACTCAAGGCTGAGCAAACCCAGATCTCTCAGCCTTTCCAAAGAGTGTTCCCAGTTCTTTGATTACCTCTGTGGCCCTTCTCTGAGTCATATTCAGCCTGTCCAAATCTTTTTTGCATAGTGAGGACGAAAACTGAACACACTATTTCAGCTGTAGCCTGACAAGTGCTGACTGACGTAGTGACTCTACCTCTGCTGATGATACCCTTGCTGATGCAACCCAGCATCTTGTTGGCTCTCTTTGCTACAGAAGCATATTATTCACTCATATTGAGCTTGTAGTTCACAAGACCCCCAGTTGCCTTTCTACAGAGGTACTGTCCCACTTGATAGATTCCAACTCCTTGATTATTTTTTTTTGGGTGCAAGATGTTAGACTTCATAAGGTTCTTCTTAGCCCACTCTTCCATCCTGTCCAGGTTTTCCTGAAGGGTGTCTCTTTCTCTTCCAAAGTCTTCAGTTTCCTTCTCAGTTTGGTGTCTTTGGCAAATTCATCAGAGTACACTTGATTCCATCTTCCATGTCATTTATGAAGGCAGTAGGTTTGAAATGGAGTCATTTACCTCCACTTTCTGTGTGAACTGGTCAGTCTGTTCCCCATTCACCACACAGACCACTTGCCTAGACCATAACACACCAGTTTCTCCAGGAGGAAACTGTTGGAAACCATATTGAAAGCTTGGGAGAAATCCAGGTAGACAATGTCCACTGCTTGTCCTACATTAACCAAGCATGTTCCTTTGTCATAGAAGGTGATCAGGTTTGTCAAGCATGATTTGCCCTTGGCAAACCATACTTCCTTTAAATGACAGCTATTTCAAATTGCTGATTGTATCACTGTGTTTTTCCCTGTAGATAGACAAATACAGATGACAGGGCAGTAGATGTAAAAAACATATACTTTTTTTTTCCCCTCTGGGAAATCTATAAATCCAGAAAATACTCCACAGTTTTTAGATAATTTAAAAAATTTTAGCACAGAAATTCACTAAGTGCCAGTATGAGCCACAAATGAAACATTTTTGCCTTTTTATATGAAATGCAAACTTGGTCTAACAGCAGTGGGCAATCCCTTCTTTTTGGCATTTTAATTTTTTTTTTTATTTTGTCTATTTATCTTTCTATGTTCCTTTCTAGCCACATGTCGCTTCACACAAGACCTGAGCAATATAGCAGGTTTTTCATGGGTCTTGAATCAAGCCCAACTACATGAGTGTAGGAATTTTCATGTGGACAGTCTGAAAATAGTGTTTTACCTTTATTGTTTTCTCAAATAATATTATTATAGAGCCTAAAGTTTAGGCTTTGGCTTTGAAGTATATCATGCAATGTCCTGTCCATTGGACAGGGCTTTAATAGTTGGACAGGACATGACTAAATAAAAATCCAAGAAAACATACTGAATTTCCAGAGTGTTCTAATGTAACTGTGCTTCTTGCTTTGGGAGATTTGGGGAGAGACAATTTAATAAGGTCATTTCTTTCTCTGCACTATTATCAAAACAAGGCTGTTCTCATATCTTACATGCCAAACATATTTGATCTTTTTTCAGTACCACCCCAAAAAAAAGTATAAATTTAACACAAGATACCTCTCCAATCATTCAATATTCAGCTTTACAGAAAAAGGCTTCTTAAATTTGGTGACTAAAACATCTGCCTGATATACTCAAATCCTGTCACTGGCATAGGTGCTCACAAAGGAACGCATAGCATCTGCTCCCACTCCATTACACAACACTCAACCCTAAAAAGAGCTGCAAAATGCAGAGCAGGGAGCAAACATAGCATCAGAAAGTAAGGAACACATAACTAATTAACATTTCTTTTATGTCTCTGACTGTACCTGGCACAACAACATTATTTTTATTTGGTTTTAGTGCTGTGTTTTTTTTCCATTTTGTATTTTCTTTTATTGGAGCCATGGCTCTGCTGTTTTTAAACTACCTACTCACACCTGCAGAAAGCAAAGAAAAACATATTCCTATGCTACCTAATCCAGTTCAGACTCCAATCCCACTAGAAAGGCAATTACTGTTAACTTCCTACTTTTCCTCAGAGAGCAGGGTAAACTTCTCCATGTATCTGCTGTTTTGCTTTTGTACACTTGCGACCAGAAGGGACATGAAGAGGATGGGATGAGAAAGACTTTAATTTCTGCCCTCTCTTCCTCATGTGTCTTTGCACCATGCTACTCTGCAGGAAGAGTCATGCTGCTTTGAGAAGGGCCCAAATTCAGCTCTTTCTCAGAGGCTGTGGGAAGAGTATCCAGAGTGACAGGACATGATTATACCCTGCAATTGGACAGTCTTGCAGGGCTCTTGGGGCAAAGACAACAGAGGGGCACCTGGACAAAGGACCTGGATGTCAGCAGAGGACTGGCCCAGGACATGCCCTTCTCAGCAGATAAGAGAGGGAGCTTCACCCATTGTGACTTCGGGACTGGCATCAACGTGAGTCTTCAGTGTCCTGAGCCTGGTGTCATTTTGTTAAATACAGCATGAATCGAACACAGGCATTGCGGACAGTAAACAAGGAAACTGTGTAAGAGAGGCAGGAATTTCAACATCTGACTGCCCTGACACAAGTCTGAACATTTGCTGTAGCCATCCAAGGTTTGGCTAAAGTACTTTGTGTCCTGTATCAGACAATCACATCTGAGTGATGTGATCACACTGAGACACTGGAACAAGTTGCCCAGAGAAGCTGTGGATGTTCCATGCCTTGAAGTGTTCAAGGCCAAGTTGGACGAGGCTTTTAGCAACAAGTGGAGAGTGTCCTTTCCCATGGCAGGGGGTTGGAGCAAGATGATCTTTAGGGTTCCTTCTAACCCAAACCATTCTATGATTCTGTGATTCTATGACCTATTATGAGTGGAGATGTCTTGACCAGCACAGGTAAAGGAGTGTGTGCTTTATGCCTCCAGCCCCCTCCATGCTGCTCCACTGTGAGTGAAGCAACACTCCACTGTTCATCAGAAAGGGCAGGGCATTCAGCCCAGTCTTCTGCTAGACTTATTCCCTTTGAAAGAACCAGAAAAGAAGCATTTTCCTTCACTTACTAAAGGACCAAATAAAATACTTACAGAATGACAATACCTCATTTAGTACAGATAAACCCTGAGTATATTTGTCTACATATCATAGTAAACCAGTATCTTTCCTTCTATCTTAAAGTGTAAAATCTGTATTGTAGTTGTGCAAAAAAGTACTAGAAACTATACAGAGAAGAAAAAAGAGACAAATTGTCTGAAGAACTTTAAAAGGAAGTGCAATCAAAATAAAGGAATATTTCCCTTTTTGGTTTGTTTCTTTTTTTTTTTTTTTTTTAATTTTAGGGGCAAATTTGGGCACAATTTTTTAAGGCCTGCNTTGATTTAGCTGTCAAAACTTGTGGGATCATAAAAACCTGAAACTTATACTTCAGCAACTATTCACATATAACATTTTATCCATGTTGAAATTCATATTGTAAAGTCACAGACACTGCATATGCAGTCAAGTAGGCAGGAAAGCAGATTTTTAATAATTTGAATTTTCCTTTGTTTATTTCTATCACATATACCGTGACAAATTTATTTCTATTCTGTGCTATTAAAATTTCTACCTTTTTGGATTATTTCTGAAAGCAAATGCATCTGAGTCATTCTGGAAATTAAAAAAAAGGGCAGAGAACACAGAAATGGCAGCTGTATTGCTTTGTGAGTTAGACCAAGGTATTGGACTGGCATTTGTTTGCTGCTCCTCCCTCACCCTAAGGAGGTCCAACAGTGGGAGCCAAACAGATGGTGCAATGCTGTTCATTAGTGAAACTCCCACAGCCACATTTAGCAGTTGGAGAAGGTCAGGAGGGGTGTGTGGCACCCCTGAGAGCCCAGAAAGAGGCATTTTAGCTCGACCCGTCTCAGAGCTGCTACTCTGAGCAGGGCTTGGAGTAAGGATGTACCTGACGTCCACAAACTGGAGTGGCACAGAGAAAATAATGTTTTCCTGACATTTCTCAAAGGTCATATGGTGCTTTTTGAGCTGAAAACAACATTAAAGAAAGGAGTAATGATTAAAAAGAGAAAAGGGACTGTGAGAAGCCTGCTTTGCACAGTTTGTCTTTATCCCTCACAGAAAAGTGCCATATCGACTCTCTATCAGGCTATTTTGTAAATACAAGAAGTAGGACTGATCTGGCTGTTAGTTCTAATAACAGTAAAATACAGAAAACATAACAAATGACATGAGGTGTAGTGCTTGTTTATAGACCGAGTTCTGCTGCTATAAATAAATACTGCAGAACTGTAACCCATGAGTTCAATTGGCTAGATCTGCTTTTCAGGGAAACTTAAAGGTATTTTCACAGTATTCCCAAGGCAGCCATCTTATCAGACAAAAGGTGGCTTGGTTTCACTTTTCTGGCAGGGTATTTAATTTATAAAACTAGATTTATCCAATACACTTTTGGATGTGTCTTTATTTAGTATCTTGTACAGCATCTAACACATTGTTTGCTCTCAGCATACAGATTGTTGATGGTCTCTGTAGTACTAAGACATTAGAAAAGAGTATTCATATTGTTTTAAATTTTCTCAGAGTATATTTTCCTTTACTGAAGTATAAGTAGGCAAAAAGAAATAAGCAAGAAAACATATTACCTGGACTTTGGCTCCAGACATATTTAACAGGAGTACTGGCACCAAGATCCAAAAGATCCATGCAGATTTCAAATATCAGGTAAAAGTATACTAATAATTGGGAAAAAAACCCCAAAATCAATTCTCTTTCTTATACTTGTCAGTTTCTAAACATGACATAGTACTTTCATATCTCACAAAACCACAGAAAAGATAAGTATGTTTGTAAGGATGCAGAGTTTCAGAGAGAAGGCTGCAGGTAGGTGGCAGGAATAACTTCCTTACCTCTCCTTCTCTGCAGAGAGTAGTGGGAAATGTATGAATAAGCACAGGAACAGAAGATAGATTAATTTTGTGCTGATGCAGAGTACCTGCAAATCTTATTTCTAAAAGAAGCAAAAATTTCTAAAAGGCAGATGTTATCTTCTGGAAGTCTGGCTGTTGGGTTTTTGGGTTGTTTTTAAAGGTAAGAATATTAGTCAGGGTGAGAGGGTAAGGTGGCAATTTGAGACATCTAGTCATCGGCATGTGCCATTTATATCACCACACACTAAAATTCAGACTGCAGTGCAAATGGCTTCAGGTTTGCCTGTTTCTCACTTGATCTGTGTACAAACATGATGTTTAGATACAAAGTTGGATACCTCAAAGTACTACCTAAGAACAGGATGTCATATACTCTTGTGAAGTAGAACATCATACACATCTCTGCAGTAGAGAACAGCATTTCTCGAAATATCCTTATGTTTTCCTATTATGGTGCTTCACTAGTTGCTTGCATTTATTTACAACACAGAAAGAAGATGATTTCTTTCTTTAGTCCCTTATGTATGTTTTTTACCATTACACACAGACATGTTTTATGGAATCTATCAGAGATAAGAGGGAGGAAATATTTTGTGAAAGTTGCTTTAAACAGCTGATGCAAGGCCAGGGACTGGATCAGTACGGGGAATTAATTACTTCCCTGGTCTCTGGAATCTGTACCTTCATAAAAACCAGAAGAGGAAATGTGTAGACTGGAAAGCAGATGCTACCTGCATTATTCTGTAGATTAGAAACATTGAGTATTTTTCACTCACTTTAATTAAAAAAGAATGATATAGTAAGCAAATCTAAAAAAAATTACAGTGTGACATTTATTTCACTGAAAGGGACAAATATTCAATTATTTTCAAGCAAAATATTGTGGAACAAGGTCTTACCTTTTGAATGCAAAAATAAGAATGAATTTAGTGTTAAATTTCTGAAGCTAAAGATTCAAAAATCATCAATCAATCACTAAGACAATTATTAGATCAATTGTATTGCATATTCCACAACATGCATTATTGCCACAGACTAATACATTAAGATTTATGGTAATAACAGGAGAAAAATAGCAAATCCTGCATTTATGCAATGAAAACCACCCAAAGAAATAAAATCCTTTGTGATGTATATACTGTACTGGTTTTTTTAACATAGTGCCATGAGCACTCTTTGGCTGTCACTTAACCACTTCAAGAGGCTTGCTCTGTGTTAATGCTGTCCTCAGGCCCCCTGATAGCATAGTTCCCCTGGCTCAACCTTGGATGATCCTTGGGACCATGCAATGGTGTGGTTTTCTTAGTGCCTTAAGCTCATCTTCGTTACTTCAAATGGTATCTGCAAATGTCTATTGAAAGCAATAATGAATTTAGTGCTTCATAAACTTTCTCCAGGCACTGGCACATGACAATTCTCTAACCGGAGGGAAGAAAAAAACTAAAACAGGTGTGTAACTGCCTATCAGATCACTGGGTTCTCAGGGCAAATAAATGCATATTTATTCAGAAATGAGAAGAAAATTTCTCCCATGCCACCAAAAAGTAATTAACATCACAGCAGCAACAACCCAAAAAGTGGGAGAGCATATATTAAAGGTGTACATTTGTTGCTGGATGCAGAATAATTCCTCTTTTCTCAAGTTTTGTATTAGGGATGCAGGAACTGGTGGTATACACGCATCTGGCTAGACGTGAGCAAGCTGAAAAGGGGAACTAAAAGTCTAGTGTGCCTTTCAAAGCAAAAGGTTTGCCTTATTCAGTCAAGAAGCTCAAGAGCATGGTGGCTCTTACTAAGGTCTTCTATTCCCAGATGTGAACAGGGTGGGAGAACAGAAGGGAAGCAACATATCCAGATCAGTTTTTGAGATATCATGCTCTTTAATTGGTGGGACTTGTGATATCAAGGGTCGGCTGCACCCACTGTGAGGGAGTATAAGCAAAAGGTTCTCCTCTAAGCATGTTGCAGCACGTATAGTCCATCTGCTCCACTTACTGAAAGGACTGGTACATGCTGTCAGTGCTGTACTCCTGTGCTTAACACAGGATGAAGGACTTGAGCCATGCAGGCTGACAACAGGACAGACACTGTGCTTCCCTGTACCTTGTTTTAGCTTCAGCCCCTTTCTGTACCACAGATGTACTATTTTCCTATCAAGGTTGCATTATCATAAGCTTTGGAATTGGTTAGCCTAATATTTTTAACCCTTTTTCTCTTAAACATTGTGGTCATTTATTGATTAGTTCTCAGCCCTGGTATTTCCCTATAACTATGTTAAGGCAGCTGATACATTTCAACTCATCTTGTCATACAGTGAGAATCTGAGACAGACCTGGACAGCAATGATTTTTATTGATTTGGCTTCCAAACTTTTACATTGTAGATATTGATTTTTTAGACAGTTTTGCATTAAGAATAGTCTCATGAGAATAATATGGATTATTTTGTCCTTAACAGCCTGTTTCTTAACAGGCCTCTCTCCTTCATACCACAGTGGCATTCCTCGTACTTTCTCCACTTTCTAAAAAGCCATTCTCATCCCACTGCTTCTATCCACTTTCTTTCAGTTCTGCCAGCTGTTTGCATGTGATTATCTGTGAGTTGGCATTTACCGAGTACCAAGAAAGACAAACCCACATACACAGGCAGCCAGATGCTTTTGATTATTGCTGTTTACAAGGGAGACCAGAGATGTGCGTATCTTTCTGTATACTGAATTCTGTGTATTTCTCCATCACAAACCCTTTCTATTTTGTTTAAGGATGAGCAGTTATATTTTCACACCTTTTTATTCCTTGATGAACACATAGTGCAAGGTGTACTTGGGAGGGACAAGTTCCCCTATAGGGATTCTATGGCTATCTCAGTGTATTTTTATTATTGCAGACTCAAAGGTTTGAATCTCTACAGTCTGGTGCTTTGTGACAATTTTGCTCTGCACCAACTACTTTTCCTCTGTTGGATTTATACTTCTTTTTTTTCCTTCTTAACACAAATTCTTCACAAAAGACTGTGAGACCTTCCAGAGGAAACAAAGGAAAACAAAGCAAACCAACAAACGATAGAGCAATAGCAACACAGAAGGCTGCTTTCAACAAGGAGTTCAGCTGTCACTTCTTTATTTCAAAATGCATATGATATATAAATGCAAATGTCAGAATTGCCTGTAGTATAAACCACAACAGGAAACAGTATGTTTGCTATACCTGAACACAAAGATCAGCTGGAGAAAGAGGAAAACAGGTTTTTTTTCCTTATTAAGAAAACATTTATGTTGAAACAGAAGAGAAAGAAGTGAATTCTTATACACATAGAGACACATAGCTTTTATGTTGGGTTGTGGTAATGTAAAATAGATTCTTAATTTAAAAGAGAGGGCTTAGACAAAGAGCACTCCAAAAGAAACCACTTTATCATGATCTCTGATCAATAAATGAAATTTATAGGATTAGAAAAGGTGTCTCTGTGTTTGCAAATGAACAATACACCATGACATGTATACAATTTTTTTCTACCCATCATGTGAAATAATGGTTATTTGCAAGCAGGATAGTTCCTAATTTATATTTCTAATAATCTAGTCACTGAGTAGCTATAATACTTATTGTGATTCATCCAGATCAATAACATATCGTCAAAATAATCCTTCAGTTGTTCCATAAAACAAAGCAAAAAATGATAAAGGGATATTGGCTGTTTGGAAGCAGCACCAAATACTTTTTAATTATGCAGTCATTATGGAATGTTACCGACAAAGACTGGGGTGTAGTCCACCTAATTTTAGTCATCCAAAGGACAGATTTCAGTCTATCATCTAAATTCCCTTCTTATCCTGATGGTAAGATCTTGCAGAGGGTAAGATGAAAAGAATGGTGTTCTGAAGATCACACAATTAGAGAGTCATCAAAGTTGGAAGAGACCTTCTGAAGAGTATCTAGTCCAACTATCAGCCCAGTACCACCATAGCCACCCCTAAAACATATCCCCAAGTGCCACATCCGGATGCCTCTTGAGCACTTTCAGACAGGTGACTCCACTACCTCCCTGGGCAACTTATTCCAATGCCTGACCACTCTTTCAGTGAAAAATGTGTTTTCTAATATCTAAAATGAACCTCTCCTGGTGCAACTTAAGGCCATTTCCTCTCGTCCTTTCACTTCAGACACACTCCCTTTTCAGGTTGATGATAGCTGCCAATATCCCTCCAATGACTATAAAAGTCTTAGTGTTTTGATGGCTGCTAGCAGGTCACAGCACCCCAGATAGCCCAAAAGGACCCTGACAGAACTATTAACCTGTGTGTGACTAGGTATTTTGTGGAGAGATATGGCAATATTTGTTAGGGAGTCAAAAAAAAAAAA
>VXBX01008401.1:129989-141021 GCA_013400415.1 Scytalopus superciliaris
GGCTTCCAGCATCCTTCTGCCTGCCTCTTTTTTTTTTTTCCTCTCTCTGTGTAACTCTTTCGTTCCTTCTCCTGTGTAACTTTTGAGCTTGCTGGTAGATTTTAATCACCTATAACAGAGACATCTAGATATTAAAAATCATTCAAATTTCATGAAAAGAGAAAACAGGGAATAGAAGAGACAAAATATTATTACATCCACAGAGGGAAAGGTTAAAACGTGTCTATAGCTTTTTCTGCACGTTGGCTTGGTGGTCCAGTGGGCAGCACAGGCCCCTGGACTAGACAAGCAGCAAAAACCTAGCTTGCAACTCAGCACAACCAGCTTTTCTTGCTCAAACTGGCAGGCAGCAAATGTGACAAGGTGCTAAGCAATCTGTATGTGCTCTTCTTTTCTTTTTTTTTTTTTTTGTTGGCTTTTTGTTTGGTTGGTTGTTTTTTGTTGGTAAATGAGGTATTATTACATACGAGAAATGAGAGTGGGGATAATTTCAGGAAAACCTGTGGGTTATTCCTGGAGATCGTTGAACAAAGACATGAGAGTATTGTGAGAAAAATAAGTTTTTGTGTAGAGGGCAGCCACAGCAATGACTGTAAAGGATGTAAAATCACAGGAAGTCAAATCTTATGAATTACTCTATGTAACAATTTGTTTTGTATTTCCTCATACATACTCCATCCTTTTTGTGTGCTGCACTTTGCACATTTTTTTCTACATCTGAAATTATGTTCTAAACAGACAAACTAACTCATCCCCCTTTTTAGCTATCAATATAAAACAAAACTTTCCCAGCTTCATGAAGGGCTGAATGCATGAACATATTTTTCTTGTCCAAAAGCTGCAATATGACGTAAAAAAGTGAATATTTATTGCATTTACTAACTGTGGAGAGCAACTTTTCTTGATGAATACAGTAATTCTGTAAACTATCCCTGAGCATGCTGTTTATTAAGTCTCTGTGTTTGTTTATTTGTAGTAGTTTATATGCACAGTTTTTAACCTCCTGTAGAATTTATACATAGCTGGTCAGTATGATTATTTCCTATTTACTCTGTGCACTTTGATTAATCATCAAAATCAGATGGTATTATTTCTGCTCCAAGAATGGATGACCTATGCATTTTAAACAGGAAAAATGCCTTGTTTGTTAATGAATTATACATGAATATCCATTGTTTCTGATGACTCTTGTGATAGAGGCAAAAAAGAAGCTTAAATAAAGGCCTATGATGCCTTCCACTAGCCATGAATACTCTATAAATCTGTTTTTTCGAGTACTTTTGTTTGATTCCCTTTCTTAGACTATTCGCATGAATAAGGTCTTCCTTGTACAAATGTTTGTGAATAAAAACAGTGTGTGACTGAAATAAATCAGCAGATATAGTCACAGAACACAAGCAATTATCTTGTTACTTTGTGTACCTTCATTTCAAATACAGTGTGAGCTTAATTCTGCTGGCTATTTTAGACAACCTCAAGTTCCCAAGATTAGGAAAGCAGAACTGCTATACAGTCCTCAAAGACAGAAAAAATCAGACTTTTTCACGGCTTAACTTACACAAGAAGACCAGGTCTTGTTCTTAAGACTGAACATTTTATAGTATGCTTTGCATTTGAAATATGTATACGTGTGATACTGATTTTCACAGAAGATCAGATTGCTGTTGCTATTGTATGCATAAAGCAAGAGATAAGCAAGAAATTGAGGGGTATTTTTTCCTTCCAGAATTTATGTGTATTAAATTCTGGGAAATAACACTGGGTGCAACAGAGTGTACACAAAGGAGTCACTTTGAAAAAAATATTAGTTATACTTGTCATGAAATATATGCTATAGGAGACTAAAGAGCAATATTGCTTGGAAAGAGAGCAATAAATTAGAATAAAAATGCTTTAAAATGCATAATTATCATGCATTAAGCTGAAAAAAACAGGGGATAGAAATATCCATGCTCTTCAAAATGTCAAGTTGAACACCTTGCTGTGAGCCAGACGGCTTAATGTATGGGTGGTTTTCAGTTCTGAAATTCTAATGCAAAGAGGACAGCACGAGATGATGTTATAACTTTATAAAGAGGACATGAAAACTGTAACATTTCATTAACATAAAATCATTTACTAACATGTCTGAAGAATTACATTTTTGAAGTCTGATACTTTTTTCAAATGAACACAAGTTAAAATGTCACATTCCTGAGACCACTGTTGTGCTCAATGTCTTAGTCAAGGATGTAAAGTCAAGGGTCTCTGTGCTTGAGAATATCAAAGCAAGCCTGTTAATTTTTTTGTCAATAAAATAAATAAATCTAGCTAATCTGTGAAGCATTTTAAAATTTAGTACCTTTTGTTCTTCCTTTTCCATCTCCTGAAGTCATGGCAAAAAAATTTGGCACCCTCCCCCCCCCCACTGTCATCCAAATTCTTGCCAGAAATTCAGATTTTTTTTGACCAATATAGCTGTCTAAAAAGACAGTTTTGTTCATTATGAGCTATGGGTAATTCTCTTTGCTGACTCCACTGTTGAAAGGCTTAATTGTGGCATTATTATTTGTGCTGAATGATGCCTCGCTTCATGAAAATAGTCCCCAAAGACAGTAGAAACAATTAGAATCAGACTGCACAACCAACCATGTAAAACACACTCAAACTTTGGGATCCCTGCTTCTAAATATAGCACTGATTGGAGGGCTATGGAAGCCATGACAAGTTTGTGTAAATCTGTTCTCTTTCTCTTCCCCCCGCCCTTTTTTTTTTTTTTTCCTAAGGATAATTTGATAAAAGTAATCAGTTTAATACAATGACCTTGCTTCAAAGACCTGGGTTAGATGATTTTGTTTGCATATGTAAATGTAATTATTTCCTGTCTGAATGCATACAGTTGCAGACCAGACCTCAATATGCAGAGGTTTCCCCTGCAATGATTCGGGGATTTAAGTAAGATATCAAAATGGCTGCATATCCTAATTTGTCATACACATCCATAAAAAAGTCTGAGTATAAATGTATGCACAATCAAGGTTTCTCCTGTGGAATTTGTTTACTGTTCTATTCACTAGCCAAGAGAATGTAAAGGGAAGTAGGAGATCCTAAAAGTCACCAGGATTTCAGGAGGTTGCAGAATGTTGAGCTCCTTGGAGAAAAAGCTTAATTTTACCAGAAATGCAGTTTTTTAAATTTGGAGGGAAGTGCTAATGGGATATTTCATTTTCTGCTTAACAGGACAGAGAATTTCAGACTGTTCCACCAAGCACAAAGATACCGTCCAGTGATTTTCTGTACAGAATTCAAAATAGCATACAATCTTGATTTAACTACTTCAAGTGATGAGGACTCCTCCAGTTTCTTTAGAGAAGGTTAATTATTACTATTTTATAAATAAGCCCTTTGAATTTATCTACCTAAAATTTTCAGTCACAGTTTTTACTGTGACTTTGTTTTCTCCTAGATTAAAAAATTATCTTCTAGGATTTTTCTGATCATTAGACTGGAGTGAACATACTGAATAAATTGAGTTTCCTAGACTTGCTATGTTTTATTAATCACCTTTTTTCCCCACTGCTTTCTTCTGGTTCGCTACCTTTTTTAAAATGTAGACAGCAAAACTGCATTCAGGAGACTTAACAGCCATTTACAATTGCAGGATTCTATATCCATAGGTTATCTTTATCCTCAGCTACAGCATCTAACTGAGACTTAACTACTTAATCTCCTGCACCTCCAAATTTTTCTAGCATTAATGCAATCCAAGACTTTCTCATGTCACAGGAATAACTTAAATCTGTTTTTCTTGGATGCATTATCTTGGATTTTGTATTGTTTGCATTTTTTCAGATAAGCTTATTTGACCAAGAAATCCAGATAAATTCAGAAAGCAGGCTTGACCCTAGGAATTTTATTTGCTTGCTTATAATTTAGTTTCAGTCCTAATCAGATCCCAGGCTGTGTCCAAACCAGACATGGAACTCACAGGTCTGCTCCAGGGCACTGATCCCACAAATGACCCCTTATGACTTTTAAGTAAAACAGACATTTCTGGCATACCACTGTTTGCAGCAAAACTGTCAGGAGCATCATTTCCATTTTCTATTTGTTCTCCTTACAACTGTAAAAAACTAGAAATAGTTGCTTTATTAACCTCAAGGATGGGCTGGCATAGTTACATTTTTGCAAAATCACATCTAAATCCCAAAGTCAAAATTTATACAACCTTTCAGTATGCAAAATAGGAAGCATTGCTCAAAATCACAGTGAAGGAAGCTTGCACAAATACTTGTCTTTGGCTGCCTGTGGAATACGTAAAATTTCCTGCAAACAAATTCATGGACATCACTGGGCACTAACATTGTCCAGACCCCATTGCCAGAACAACACAATGGAGTTAAAATGGAACAACAATTTTGAGAATTTTGAGCTAGTTCTTGTTAGGAATCTACCTTGGGTGATGAGGTGTTTCCAGAGGCTTGCAGGACTGATCAGGAACAGACTGTTATGTTTAGACTCTGCCTCGTGGAGGGAAGAGAGCAAAGGGGACACAAATGCTGGCTGCTGTTGAAACAGAGCAGGATAGTGGCTTGCCTAGGGTCTGCCCAGAAAGGCAGTCTCCTGCCAAATGCTCACAGAGAAAACTGAGCTTCCTAAATCATGGGATATATGTATATGCACCCGTCTGACAGACAAGCACATATCATAAGGCGGTTTAGTAGTTTCCACTGCTCATGTTTTCTAGTATTTCTGAGTGAGCTGACAGTCTGTGTGTGCTGAAATGTGCCAGCAATGTTATGCAGTAACAAGGTCTTGTGCTCATGCATATAGATTTTTTCCCCCTGTTTTCTAAATTAATGATTTCAAATCAGTAATTTCAGATACTATTGTCAGTTCAAAATAATTATATGACTGACTGGAATAAATACTCTGTGTTAACCTTTAATTGACTCTTGGGATAATAGCTTTATCTAAGACACATCAAAGCAATCCAGCTCTGACTGCTGCTACGAGGAAAATACTTTCTCCAGTCTTACCAGATAGAGTGTGCGTAAAGACAAACAAATGGATGACTTTGTTTTCACCTTGACAAGGATATAGTTTTCCTGTTCTCTTGAAAATGTTTTCTCTTCCCAGAGTTAGAATTAAAGCACAATCTTTCCAAGTATAGAGACTTAAGAATAATATATGTGTACACTACATGCACTTATATGCATATTCTGGTGTGTACTCGGATGTGGCACAGCACAGTGTTTTAGATGATGTTGTGAATTACATGGTTCATAAGATTACGACTAAAATTGTCTGAAGGGGTTTTGGCTCTAAAGGTATCTTTTATATTTTTTTTTTCTTCTAACTAGCAGCTGACAGGCTTGTTAACTTAAAAGGAGATGCTGCATCTCACTGAATCCAACTGCATAAATATTTTAACATTGTAGATGTTTTCCCTAGTGCTGCAGCACATGGTGGTTTCAACTTCTAAGCACATCAATATAATTCTTATTTCAGCTGGGAGGGGAGGTAAGAGAAAGACAACAAGCATGTCTAACGGTGAAGGGAAGGCAAGTGAGGCTCATACATATAAGAAAGCAAAGGATTCTTTAACAGGTGACCAGCTTGGTGCTTCAGCTAATTTTGTATTCCATGTTTAAGTCTCACTGGGGTGATTTTTGGAAATCAGTGCTAAGGTGCATTAGTGGAGCATATTCTTAGTTTTAATGACTGCAAGTATGCTTCATCCAGAGTAATTTATACAATCAATGGTAATTGCTGTTGAAAAGAATTTAGTCCAGATAGAGAAACTCACTTTCAAAGTAAGAAATTTCTACTAGATACTCTCAATTTTCAGCTAGGTGTTAAATCCAGCCTTCAGGTACAATTCAGAATGTGCTTTAGAAAGAGACAAGAGAAAACTTAAGAAGATATTATCAACTTTTGTGTAAACTGTGGTAAGGAAGCATACTACTCCAGCTTGCAGCATAAGAAAAATGCTTATTTTGAGTCTGAATACTTTTATAGCCAAATGTAAAGGGCTTGCTATGTAACTACAAGGGCTGCTATACAACAATACAGAAATGTCTTTTTGTGTGATCAATGTGAAGCTTTATAGAGGCAAATCCTTGCATCCATCTTTGTATAATACTCAGTTTTCTATTCATTTGTTCCACGAAGAGCAACTGTACCACCCCATGCCAAAATCTTTCCCTCTTTTGGAAAAGCCAGAGGTTTCCACTGGCTCAACAGAAGCTCCACACATCCCCAAGAGGTCTCTTTGGCTGTGTTTTCTGCCTATACAAATGAACAAGTTTATGAAGTGAAACCTCTCTGATTTTTTACTTCACTAATCGGTACCAACCATGCAAAACTACAAAATTATCCAAGACTATAAAATCTATAAAAAAACTATAACAACTATAAAATCTGTGCTTTTTCACAGTTTTCAAATTATTTAAGTTCCTTCTGTTGCATTAATGTCTCACAGAACTGAAAAGCCATTGTTTTAACATTCTAAACTATAGAATACTTTGAAGACCCTTACCTCATATGTCTGATAATATTACACTTTATGAGTAAGAACTTGGTCTGGCCAGTTACAGAACAGTTCTTAAATATTAATAGAACACACTTTTCTCCTACTTTAACCCAGGGAAAACAAAGCTTTCTGGTGCACTATTGCAATACTGGCCTTTTAATAACATATGACTTGTAATAAATTATTGACTATGTTTTCTAAATAATATATCTTCATCCGTTCAAAAAATTCAGTAAAGCATGGTAGGGCCATCTGCCACTAGCTTGAATCTGAAATATGTGGCCCTGGACATTTAGAAAACAGAGCACTGCTAGCATTGAATTAAACATTTCTGGAGTAATGAACGTAGTCCTATTGCAAAATACCACAAGTTGCAAGAAACTGAATCTACACAAAGCAGCAGGGCAGAATACAACTAAAGCTTTGACTTGCTGGATTATGAACTGGTTAGCCTTGCCTCCAACCCTGGCTCTGGACATGTTCTGCTGTTCACCAGGATGGATCCTGGACATGACCCGTTACTTCTTGCTTAAGATTATCAACAAGAACTTTGCTGCCATGTGAACCTTGCTTGGAGCTGTGGGACTTTGCCACATCCTTGAAGGCACTGCTTGTGTTGTGGTCACCTAGATCACCTCAGCCCATTCCTCCATACCAAAGCAATCCTGCTTTTTCTACTCCGTCATCAAGCCTGTACCAGATAAGAGTTTGGACAGGCACTGTCTGCTTATGGGGAAACAAGGGATTAACAGAAGTCCTGAATGTTTTCTATTCTCATGTCATAAAAGTATGCAGCTTTGTCTTGATGAATCTTGTTTGCATTGTACAAGAATGTACAAGACTGAAGTACAAGTTTCATAAAATAAAACCTGTTTACAAGGATTCTGAAGTTGCCTATCATTACAGCTGTTTACAACACATAGTCTGTTTTCCAGGTACCTCCTTCAATCCTTTTTCTTACCCTCTGCTTCTCTTCACTTGTGGAAATGAGTCCTGGTCTGAAATTTCTGAACCAGCTTCCTGGTATCAGATATGCAACTATAGAGAATAATTAGCAAAATGATCTTCATTCTCAAATATTTTGCCTTTAATAACCAAGACTGTTCTCCAGCTATGCTGACCACAATAATATCCTTTTTCTTGTGTTATTGTCACTGAGACTGCTCCCAGTCTAGGACAGTTTTCCCTAGTTTAATGCTTTAGTGTGTGGTGGTGTAACATAACCAGAAGCCTTTGAAGTTCATGCTGTTGCCTTTCACTTGTTTTATCTCAAATGTGACTGAAGCAAACAGTATTCCCATCTCCAAACCTCAGTTCCTTTGTTATTAAAGGGTTCATTCTTAGCCTGATATCATCTCAACAGCTTCTTTGTAGTGTCAATGGTTTCTCTGATGGGCATTGCATAATACTCTTTGGCATGATAATATGTTTTTCCCTTTGGTCATTCCTGACAGCCATTATTGAGCTTTTTCCATATTCCTTCTTCCCTGTCTGTAGGGCACTCTCCTCCATCTTGGAGCATCCTAGCTATCTAGTCAACCTTGTTTGTTCACATACAGAAAACACTTTCTCCTGGATAGACTGACAGGGTCACTGGAATCACAATGGTATCTTTTACACATTTTGAAAAACTGTTTATGTGCACTGCCTAACCCCACTTTATGTGAGTTTGCCACTGTTTCCTAGAAGATTGTGCAAGTTTCAGCATGGCCAGTTGCCTTTTCTTCATTGATTTGCCATTTTTTCCTTTCTGAGCTGCATAAAAATAGAGTACTGCATATTACAGCTGCTTGTGCTGTGCTCTAAGTTCTATTTCACATTTTTCTTACTGTCTTACTGGTTATTCCTAGCACTCTGCTTTTGTTTTACATTTGCAAGCTTTACAAGCTCCTTATAATTCTTATCTTTCAGTTTGACAATATTTTGGTGCTGTACTGAAATTAAATACATGGATTTCTCTGTCCAGCTCCCTAGTATTTGTTGTCACTGAGGTTTGCAAACATCTAAAACCTTATCTTTCTCAGGAATTTCTGATCAAATTACTGCTTGTTGCATTGGCCTGATAAAGTTTTCTTTTTCTAAAACTCTAGCACTTGGTCATGTTCCCTCAGTATGATATTTCTGCTTTTCAGTGTGACAGGGGTTACAATGCATCTGCCTCCACAAATCAGCTGGAATACAATTTTTCACGGATCTACTAACATAGTTGCAAAATGCAGCAGTCAAATGGATATCACCTTTTGTAACAGATGAGATGTTTTGGGAGAATGTAATAATAAATATTCTATTGATATATAACAGATCCTAGGGTATATGATGAAATATTCAAAAACTATTTCATCAGTGTGCTACAAGAGTTGTATGTGTTTCTGTGCATATACATGTATTATAGCACATGGGTGATACCTGTTCCTATATCCATAACTTCAATAGAGATTGACATAATACATAATGCTTTGGTAGGATAGGGCACATTAAATCAGAACAAAAAACCACAGACTAAAGAAAATTAGTTCGTACAGGTGCAATAGGCAGTGTTAGGAAAGCAAGGTGTGAATGTAAACTGCTTATTGCTCTGTGATCTATTTCCTCTGTTATTTTATTCTGAACACACTGTACTGTGCTCTAAAAGCCTGACCATCCCTGGGCAACTTTGACACTGACTGAGAAGGAGCACAGCTGCTGATGCTGGTCTCACACAGCCCTCCTGGGATAATCAGAATACAAGAAGCCTTGAAGGGAGGGTTAATATTTTTTCTTACCCTTTTCCCACCACTGGATAGAGAGTGAATATTTTCCTTCCAGTCAGGCTGATCTTAATGATACCTGTACTGGACATTGCATGACTAAATGCTTAGTGTTTCTGTCCTGCTGGTTGAGCTCTTGAAGCTTAGCCAGGAGCTCTTGTTCTCCAACAGGGATTGTCACCTTTTAGCTTTTACCCTGGGTAGTTTGGTATTCTTTCAAAGTGACTGGAGCAGTGTATCCTGTAATGAGTCAGACCAAAAATGCATCCTGACTTGTGTCTTGTCTCTGTCAATGGTCAGAAGCAAGTGCCTTGGAGGCAGATAAGAAGGTGCAAACATACTGACTTTAAAAAAACTCTTACAGCAGAATGGATCAATTCAATAATTCTTACAGAATTTATTCTCCATGATAACAATTTGCATTAAATGCAATAAAAATTGGGAGAAAATATCTAGGGCTATTGAAGTACTTGAAAAACTAAGAAACAGCTTTGACAAATGTGTTGTGTCAGAAATTTCCTAGGTATAGCATTTTGGAAGTTACAGGGATAAATAACTTGCTAAGACCCATTTCTGGTTCCAAAGTAAAGCAATTCTTTTTAAAAATGTCATCACTCTCTCTAGCCTTTGTTGATGAAATCTGTTTCACTCAACCTTTTAGTTTCACTAACACTGACCTAACTGAAGTTTTCTGTAAGAAGAGGGAAATAATCTTTGACTTTTTTTTTTTTTTAATATGAGATGAATTGCTTCTGAAAATAAATTTTGTGTCTCTTTAGCCACTTCAGAGAGAATCTGCAGTGATTTATCTTTAGACTGGGTGCCTGATACCAGTTGCAGATCAATTTTCCCTAAAAGACAGGTCTTTTCCAATTTATCCTGTCCTTTGTGGCAGCACTCAAGTGTTTGCCAGCCATTTGATATTTAGAAAGTTATGTCTAGCCACACTGTCTCACTGACTTCCTAATCTGTTCTTTAAAAGGGGTAGTAATGAACTTTAACTTCACAGTCTCATTTTTTCACTCTTCTCCCTACTGGTTATAAATACAGATTTAATTTTTGTTACCATCACTTTCCTGTTTATGCAAGGTTGCTTTATTTTCCTGGAAATAAGGATTACAAGTAGTCTGAGTCTTTCCTTGATGCCTGCTGGTCTGTTCCAATATGTTTTCTTTTCCTATTAATCACTCTCTCTTCCTTGCTGTGAGAGCTAGTTTTCTTCATGCAATGTGCACTGTGTAATTACATTAAAGGATCTGTGCTTTATAAGTCTGAATTGTTTCTTTATTTATAAGAGCTATTTGCAAAAGTGGTACAATTAAGGAAGAATTCTAGCCTTGTGCACACAGACTGGTGTCCTGCCTCTTCTTCCAAACCTCTTTCTTTCTTGCAATTGGTGTTTCTTCACCCAAATTTCAAGCATACTGATCATGCCCAACATTAGAAGATGCTTCTGACACTGGCATAGATATTGGGAATAACTGAGCAATCTTGCATCTGTTTTTGAAATACATTTATTGAAACTCATAAAACTAGACTGGTGTCAAGATGAGACTGATTAAGCCACTGTAGATGGATCACTGTTGCATGAGAATATGAAATTCTGAGAAAGGTGACAGTACTACTTAGGTACAAGCAATTCTGTAGGGGCAGGGGAGCCTTTCTACTTCAATGACTACTTTGCTTGTCACAACTACAAGAATTCCAGTCCAATTCTCGAGTTTCACTGCTACAGACAAATCAATTTATTATTACATTTGATAAAACAGAC
>VXBX01008401.1:141074-170943 GCA_013400415.1 Scytalopus superciliaris
AAAAAAAAGAACCAGACATTCTCTGCTTATATGATTTCTAAATCAGCCAATAGGAGACATCCATAACACTATGTTATACTTGAAGAGCTCAAAACCTTTCAGTGGTTTCATTTTTTCTATTTTGAGACCAATGAAATCAGAATAAGAAAAATAAATATCAGTTGATGCTTTGCAGCAAGGATTCACTACTACCAGAGGATTTGGAAAGTTGCAGTCACATAAGATCAAGTGCTATAATTTAAGAATAATTATATTTTGTATATATGGTTAAGAAAAAGGATGCCCAGAAACCTGATGAAGTTCAACAAAGGGTAAGACAAAGCCCCATACCTCTGGAAGAATAAACCTAAGCACCAGTAGAGGAGAGAGGATGACCATCAGGAAGGCATCTTTGCAGAAGAGGACCTGGGGTCCTGCCATGAATACACTCTCATGGCAAAGAAGGCCAATGGTACCTCGGCTACATTAATCAGGTCAAAGAAGGTGTTCCTTTCCCATCTACTCATCCACACGTGGAGTGTTAGGCCTAGTTTTGGGCTTCCCTATACAAGGCAGATATGGACATAGCGTTGCTATGATGATGAAGGAATTGGAGCATCTGTCATATAAGGAGAGAGTGACAGAGCTGGGGTTACTCAGCTTGGATAAGAGAAGGCTTGGGGAAACTGGGTGAACAAATACCTGCAGGGAAAGTGCAAGTGGATGGAAACAGGCTTTTTTCAGTGCTGTTCAGTTACAGGACCAGAGACAAGGAGTACAAATTGAAACACAGGAGGTTCCCTCTGAACAGCAAGAAACACTTTTTACTGTGTTGGTTACTGAGCACTGGCACAGATCATCATCCAGAGACTTTGCAGAATCCCCATACTTGGAGACATTCAAAACCCATCTAGGCATGATTCTGGGCCACATGCTATAGCTGATTCTACTTTGAGCCAGGGGAATGAACTAGATGACTTTCAAGAGCTCCCTTTCAAACTGAGTTATTCTGTGATTAAGCCAGTCAAACTGTTTCTACTTATGTAGCTCTTAGACAAACCCCAAAGTATGCTTATTCAAAGGGTGACTGTCTTTGAAATGCCATATGAGTGGAGATCAACTGCATCATCAACACTGATGTCATGCCATCCTGCAATAACTTTAGAAAAAGTCACAAGACAACAAAATTTAAAATAATAGGTTTTTTTCTCAAAGTACATTATCTATCTTGCAGTGATTTATGCACCTTACTTTGTTTTCCATGCAATAATTCTCTAGTGCATAATACATAAAACAGGCTGGGGACAAGGACTTGAACTGGGTCTTTCCTCCTCAAGGCAGGATGGAGCAAGGAAATCTTTTGACTAAAGAGTATGTTGCTTTCTTGTTCCTTTTTGGACTCATAATTCTTGTAGACTTTGCTGTCCTGTGGCCCAGATTTGGTTTACCCATTTATTTCCCAGATGTTCTGTACCCCACTTGCTAGAGATATTTTCCATGGAAGCAGCAGGTCACAGTTTGAAACTCTGAAATCTGATGTAGAGACCTTTTACTCAGATTCAACTGGGAAAATATTTTCATTATTACACTATTTGTAAAAGATAAGGACTCTCATCATTACCAAAATATTCTTTTCCAGCAGCTGACTTTTAAAATGAATGAAGCATGGTCCATTGGGCATTTATCTAAATTCTGTACACTTTAGCTTGAATAAATTGTGCAGGCCTAAATTAGAAACCTACATTCCAACAGAATTTTTTTACTTGCTCCCACGAATTTTTGTATAAGTTTTTTCTTGGCCTTAGAAGAAACATGTTACTTTGGGTTATAAAATAACATCCAGACTCATTTAGATTGTTTGTTTAATTTTCCTTTTAGAATTGGAAGGTATCATATGAAAACATATTTCAAAAGAAAAAGCTGGATTTTTTAATTTTCAAAACATAAAATGGACACTGTAAAACTTGGGACTTGTTTTTAAACTGATACATTTTTTAAATTAAATTATATATGAAAAATAGTAGTGTTGTAAATTTTGTCTCTCGCTCAAAAGAAAGCAAAACCAAAATGTGATGGGATGAAAGGTTTTACTCAGTTTCAGTCAACATTTCTTTTCCTTTATTTTTTTCCTTTTTTCCTTTATTTTTTAAGTATTAAAATGTATTCCACAATAAGAATGAAAAGGGGAGGAAAAAAGAATACACAAAACATTGGTCTTATCAAATATTCTGAAACTGTCATTTAATAATAATAATAATTAAAAAAAAAAAAGGCAGAAACCCAAAATAGCATGACTTCAGCGTAAAAAAGAAGAAAATTTAGCAAGATCTACATGCTGAAATTTCTATCAAAATACCTTTCAGCTTCTGCCCATAGTTTCTTTCTGATATGTGGGGATTTGTTACATATGCATAAATCTTACTTTGGCAATTTTAGAGTGAGGGAAAAGTAGTGAAAAGGAGTTATTTCCTCTCATCAGAAGCATAATCCTCAGATGAGGCTCTCTTAATACACACCTAAGTCTCTAATTCAAATATCTCTGTTGATCACAATTATATACAACAATAATTGACGTAATCTCCTGGAGTCTAAAAACACTCATTCTTAGTTTTATGCTCAGGAGAATCTCATGAAAATGGAATGTTTTTGCTTGTGTTTTTTACATTAGGCATATAACTCCACGAAACAGGTTCAAAGTCAGAAGGTCTCCTTACAGAGTTTTTTAGGTCAAACAGAGCATCCTACTGCAGAAAATGGCTGCTGAATGCAAAACCTGCCTTTTTCAATATCTGACTATCAGGTCTTCCCCAGTTCTAGTCGATGACTTTGAAGAGTATTCAATCACTGTGCCTGTGTACAGGTGATGATAGTACAAGGATGTTTCATCCCAAATGTTTCAGAATTTTCTTGGTCTATGTGATACAGCTTCTATCTTGCAGAAAAACTGAGTTATTATTTTTAGCCTGTAGGCCGGTAAGAAGTTCCCTTCTAGCTAACTTTAAAAATCACACAAAAAAAGTCTTTAAAGAGCAAGTGCTGTTAGATCATTTCAACCAATATTTTCAGTGACCTTATGTGCTTAGCACAGCCATGTGTTTTTTAACCCCTGATCTCTACCTTTTTCCATTTCAGTTATTGAATTCCAGAAAGAAGTGCAAGACATTAATATCTCAGCCAGAACAACAAAGACTGAATATTATTGAGCTTTCTTATTAAAAGTGACATTTTCATTAAAATTCCTTTTTTTGTCTTGAAAAGTCATGATGCTGGGTTATCTGTTCTGATAGTGTCGCAGCATGTGCCTAGCAGGTAATACAGTTTAGAAAAACAATTACATATGATACCTGGCCCAAGGGCCATTTATACATTGGTTTCCTTGTTTGCAGGCTATATTTTTAACAATAACTTATGCACCTGAAGTATAAGTGTCTTGGTTTCATAGTGACATAATAGAGAGAATAGTTGTTTTGCATAGTCCTATCTGCAAGGATGGGTAAGTCTGTCGAGAATGAGAGGAGTTAGATGTTTCTGCCATATTCATTGGGCTGTCATGTGAAAGTAAAAAACACTTCAGCAATAAGAACATAGAATAATCAAAGTTGAGTGAATGATAAACCATAAATTTGGCTTATGGTTTGATGTAGAATTACAGGTACCAACTCCCTATAAATTTTTCATTCATCTGAAAACTGTGTGTTCTGTGCAGATAGAAACTACTTTTCTTTAACCATGGGTGCTCAGTCTTAGCTTCCCTTCTTCTCTGCATTGTCTGTGTATTGCAAAAAACTTCAACCAACCAACCAATCAAAAGAAGTCAATAAAATTAGTTTATTTTCCTTGTTCATCCCTGCCCACATTTTTCCATTTCATAAGAAAGCACCGTTCTCTCTGGCCCCTCATGTCAGTGAGTGGTTCATGAGGAATTCCTAACTGGGGAAATGCTACCCAATGTGAGAGCTGTGAAGATGTTTCCAATGTTTTAGCTCTGACAGCTCTATGTGAACTGTGCAGCTATGAATGTTTTTAACTACTTGATTTTCTTCACAGACTGTGACTGCTTAATGCAGAGGCATGAGCATCTCTGTTGCCAGGGTTTCTCTCCATCCTGTATCCCTGCAGTTGTGCAATGGTATGTGATGGCCCAGAGTAACGTAATGAGTGTCTGCTCAAGAAATAGTCTAACAGTGTCCTTCCAGATTTGACACAACACTCAGAAATCGAGCTAGTATGTATGAGGCCAGTTTGCACTGTGGAGGAGACTTGCTTGCAGTATCTGTAGTTAACCACAGAGACATCCAGCTTCTTCTTCTTCCACTATTCAGATGTGTACTTAATTTTGACCTTTTATTTGTGTGAGCTGCCCTGCTGGAATTAGTGAGATTACTGTTGTACTACAAGACATTGGTGCTGGCAGGGCTAGTGCCTAAGATGGGCCTTGTTCAACAAAGCACTCCATCCTGTGTCTGCCTTTCCCCATTCAACAAGTCCCATTAATGGAACTCAAGTGTGTGCCAAAGTGCTTTCTTAAGCCTGAACAGTGATAGTTCATATAATTGGGGTCAATGAACAGAAACTGAGTTAGCAGGCACATAATGAATGACATTTTCTCCATGTCAAGCACAGATGAAGTACTTGAAAGCAAGGAATGGTATTAGCTATTCCTATTATATATGCAAAGTGTGAAAATGATACCTTGAAGTAATTGCACTCTGGAAAATAAGTGAAAACATTCTATCTATTTCTTTTGTTTTTCAGTGAAACTATTCTGTCTATTATTTGGTCACAGAAATAACAAAGGTGTGTATTTTATTCATGGATATCAGCTGGAAAAAAAAATTGAAAAGTACTTCTCCAATGAGTTGCCAAACAATAACACCCAGAAAGTGTGTAAATATGGTTGAAATATTACAAAAGTAATTTCTTTGATTTTCATTACCAAAAATGGAATTAACAATCAAATCTTAGTTATTATTGTACTTATTAATATGGTTAAAATCAAAAGCATTTTGCATACTGAAATATTGATTAAAACATCTTAAAAGATACTTTAGAATCTATTTTTCAAATCAAAAAGTAAAAAAAACAAAACCCAAAAATATTCCTACAAAATGGTAGTTTTCCCTTTCTTGATGAAAACCATTTGTTAATTTTGACCTAGCTTTTAATATGTCTGGACCATGAAATGCAATTTTCACCAAATGTATATGAATAAATAAAAAATACCAAATTAGTAGTGGCTACAATCTCAATACTAAAATTCATTTAGTTCAGTTAAGAAAAACTATTTTAAAATAAAATGATCTCAAATAGATATTTCTTGCTTTAAATTTGCTAGAAATCTAAGTCTGGATCATCAAGAATGGAAAGTAGGAAAGTCCCTTTCTCTCTAAATCCCACAGGTTATGACTCGCATAATACATAAAAAAAAACAGGAGAAAAAAAAAAAAAAAACAGAAAACCAAGTCCACTTTTCAGTTGCATCATTACTCTTTGTGTTAAAAATGCAAATACCTCAGTGGGACTGCAATGAGTTCTCATTCTAGCAATACAGTTTTTTCAAACAAATTAGAAGTGATTTCTGAATATTAGATCACAGCACTATGTCAAGGCTTGAGGGCAACCAAAGCTTTTGAAAAGCATTTAGCCTTTCTCCAAGTGTTAAGGTAGTAGTTCAGGTAGAATTTTTTCTTCAGAATTTGTTATTTCCTGGTTTAAGACTTTTAATTACTAAAGATTTTGGGCTTTTTTTTTCCCCAGTATAAACATCAAACTTGAAGAAGAAAGAAAGGATACTCTTAGCCATACAAAAACCCACACAAATCTAAAATACAGGCGCATTCACACACACATCCTCTTCTTTCTCCCCTATCAATACTACTGATAGGGAGATACTGATGCATTTTCCTCAAAAAAGATGTAGGGGTGTTGTGGGTTTCGTTTTCTCCTATTAAGATACCACCATCTCTATTTTGACTTGTCTACCGTCTTTCCAAAAAGTTTTCAGCATTTTATGCAATTTATCACTTTCACCTCCTCCAAAACACTTCCTTTTTCTGTTTCTGAACCAGTTTATCTTTCAAATGTTACACTTCCATATCAGTGACATTGTAAGACACACCTTCATTCTGTAGTCAGCCTTTAAACAATCAGAGAATCTCAGAATCATTGAGTTTGGAAAAGAATTCTAAGATCCAGTCCAAAAATTAACATTGCATTGCCAATTCCACCACTAAACCATGTCCTTAAGCCCAACATCTACATTTTAAATACCTCCAGAGATGGTGACTCAACCACTTCTATGTTCCAATGTTTTACACAATGAAATTTTTTCTAATATCTTATCTAAACCTCTCGAGCACAACTTGAGCCCGTTTCCTCTTGTCCCATCACTTGTTATTTGTGAGAAGAGACCTAATAGCCCTTAGAGAGCCATAAGGTCTCCCTAAAGCCTCCTTTTCTCCAGGACAAATGATCTCAGCTCCCTCAGCAACTCCTCATAATACCTGTGTTCCAGACTGTTCACCAGCTCTGTTGTCCTTCTCTGGACATGCTCCAGCACCTCAATGTCTTTCTTGTAGTGAGGGGCCCAAAACCACAGGACTCATAGCATGGTCTCACCAGTGTCAAGTACAGAGGGACAATCCCCATTCCCATTCTGCTGGCCACACAGGTGGGCATCCTGGCTGACACAGCCAGAATGCCATTGCCCTTCTTGCCCACCTGGATACACTGCTGGCCCATGTCAACCGACATCACCAGGTTCTTTTCCATCAGGCAGGTTTCTAACCACCCTTCTGGAGGCTGTAGCACTGCACGGGGCTGTTGTTACTCAAAATCAGGATATGTCACTTTGCTGTGTTGAACCTCATACAATTGGCCTTGACCCATTGATCAAGCCATCCCGGATCTCTCAGTAGAACCTTCCTACCCAACACTCCTGCCCAATCTGGCATCTTCTGCAGATTGAGACAGTACTTGATTCCCTTGTCCAGATCATCAATAAAGTCATTAAGCATGTCTGACCCCAAGAGTAAGTCCTAGAGAATACCACTGGTTTCCAGCTGTCAGCCGGATGCAACTTCTGTTCACCAACACTCTCTTGGCCCAGCCATTCAGGCATGTCTTTACTCAGCAAACAGTGCACCTGACCAAGACATGAGTAGCCAGTTTCTCCAGGAGAATGTTGTGGGAAGCAGTGTCATAGGCTTTGCTAAAGTTCAGGTAGACCATATCCGCATCCACTGGACAGGTCACCCGGTCATAAGAATGAGATCAGGACAGTCAAGCAGGACTAGTCTTCACAAATCCACGCTGGCTGGGCATCACCCCTTGTTTGTCCTGCATATGCCATAAAAGGTCACTTTAGATGATCTGCACCATGAACTTCTGTGTCACTGAGGTCAGGCTGACAGACCTGTAGTTCCTTGGACCCTGCAGATAAGCATCGCATTTGCTAAGTTCCAGACAACTGGGAGCTCCTGGGTTAGCCAGGACTTCTGGTAAGTGATTGAAAGTCACTCAGAGGGCACTTCTGCTAGATCCCTCAGTATGTTTGGATGAATCCAATCCAGCCCCATAGACTTATGTGCATGCCTAAGTGGTGTAACAAGTCACTGACCATTTCTCCTGTGATTATGGGATCTTCATTCTCCTCCCCATCCCTGTCTTCCAGATCAGAGTGCTGGGTACACTCATGCTCATGTTCAATTCTCCTAAAGTTCATTCTTAAAACACAGATGTTCCTGACTACCACCTTCCAGCCTTTCCCCCCGCTTTCCATCTATAGCTTTAAATTTTTACTTTGTCCCTTACAGGGGGACTCTTGTCTCTGTAAAGCAGGGAGATCTTGTCCTTCACTTTCCACAATGAATGATGTAGAAGGAAGTAAAAGGAAGGAGCCAGAGAAATAGAAGAGCTGTAAAGCTAACAGAAGTGATTTAAGTATAGCAAGATGACCCTAGTCCCCTAGCTGTGAGGCAGTGTCTGTGTCTGTGCATAAGAAGAGGAAAAATCTGTCCCTCAAGCACATGGAGAAATGAGTTACTGTTCTTTTGCAAGAGAGGAATGAATAACAGCAGCCAAACAGAGGGAGAATTATTCATTGACTGCAAGATTTCCCTGCAAATTGATAATTTCTAAAATTTACTATCTTACTGAAATCCTCTAGAACTGAAAATCCTAAATTTACTCCATAAGCACATTTATTCAAACCCAAAAATAAATCCATGTTGTAAATGAAAAACTTGCCATTCTGCAGATAACATACTGTATTAAGTAATCTGGTTTCCCTGTAGAGGGAAGGCAGCTTTTTGAGTCTATTCTGAGACACTGACATTCTCTTGCTGAAGTTATTTGCCCTTTCAAAATTTACTCCCTCACAAAGGCTCAGTTTATAAATGTTCACGCTGATCTTAGTAATCCTAATGTGAATGATTTGAACAAGAATACTCTGCTGATGCTTATAAAACTCTTTGGGAAATTCAACCTAGCCAAGTTCTGATTTCAAGAAACAAATACAATGCAAGGTTAAGATACCTAACTTCATGATTCGTGTAGGTGTCTGCTTGTGTGATAAATATCTAGTTCCCATTATATGAACCTAGAAAGCCCTGCTGCAGTCAGTGGAGATGCAGTCAATGGAGCGGAAGAAGTGATTCGGAAAACCAGATTATAAGTATCTGCTTTTGGATGAAAAGACTTGCTCCAAGCTCATTGTGTGCTCCACAGCACAGTTGCATAAGAGGGCACATAAGACACCTCTGTGTAAATTTTAAGCATGTTGATCCCAAATGAAATTTGGACTTGCTGGAATAACTATTAGAATTGCAACCTAAAAATCTCACATAGTGAACAAGAATAGTTACCCTGTATGTAAAAAAAAAGGCTGTATATTAAAAACCACCTTATGTCAATCTTATATTCACTCCTATGTTAAGTATTTCTTTCTCTTTTATATTCAACTCCTTCTGTCAGGTCTTGAATATAAAAGTGAGAGGGAGTCCAACCTAAAATTTCCATTTCCATAAAAAACACCAGGCGTTATCCTGTTTCCTATTCATACTAGACATACATTCCTTCCATATTTCTGAAGTTGTATCACAGAAGGAAAAAATATAGATCCACAAGGTTTTATAAAATACAATAATAAGATGATCATCAGGAGAGAAGAGATCAGGGTTTGGATATATTCTCTAAAAGATGCTATTTGACATTTTAGCCTGTGTTGAAACACAAAATGTACAAGCAGAACAGAATTAGTATATTTTTCTTATAAAATGAATGCACTGATTGCAAGACTGTAGATTCATGCTCCTTTCTCTCAAGTCCCTCTTGAGTTCTTCATTGCAGAATCTCTCCTTCAAAATGGTGGAGAGATTTTTACCCTTAGTCTTGTTGACTAAGGCATCTCTCTAGGAGTAGAGAGATTGTTTTTGAATGGTGTTATGAGAAGGAAAGAAGTGAATCCAGATAACCTATTTTCCATACAAGTAATCTAGACTCAACTACCACAAATAAAGTATTCCATTTATATTAGGTAAGAGGTTAGTCTCTTTAGAGCATACAGGAATAAAAATAGATTTTAGATGGGAAACAAAATCCTGAAATAACAGTAGTTCTGGACGTGTGAAAGGTCACTGGGCACTTAAGGATTTTTAAGTCACTGATGTGTCTGATGATACCTTTGTGGTCAGATAAGGCTGAATAATAATTATTTTGTTTAAAGCCATAATTTGTACTTCTGTTGCTCAACACATTTTAGAGCATCACAACCTTCAGAAGACCTATGCCTCAGTTCTTGCTTTATCACTGTGTATGTTTCTTCTGCTTGCCAAATTTGTTAGCAAATATGTGAATGCAAACCTTCCAGATACTACTTTTAATATTGATTTTGTTCAATTGAAGGCAGGTGTAGTAATATAAAAGGAAATGTTAAATTTTTGATCAAGTTGAAGATTTTGCCTTCTAGTTGGTTTTACGTCATACAGCATAGATTGATCTCTGTAGTGTTTTGGATTCAGGAAAAGAATAAAAACTACTACGGAATACAGCAGATGTTAAAATGTTGCTGCAAGCTCTGGAGAAGAAACATTAATTAACATTGTGACCATGTTTCAGTGAAGACTGAAATAAAAGTGTCTCTTGCAGGATCATCAAACTCGTCAATTTGTGCTCATGACTGGGCAGCATTTCAGTCAGTGGCACATTTGATCTTGTGGAATCCAAAGAAACTTATTTTCTGGGCTTTTTGAGTTCAACAAAAATTCATTCAGTCTCATGAAGGAGCAGTGTTTCTTACATCTCTTTCAAACAATCCTGTGATTCTTTCTTTCAAACTCAGCAATGCAGAATTGAATAAATTCACAAAGTGATTTTTATTATAGTCAGTGAGAAATCATCACATTTACAGTATTGATTACTGCTTTTACATTTAGAACTATTAAATTCCTACATCATAAAATCTGAATATCATAAAGTACACTCCATGTGAACAGGTGGTGTGATATAATCTGCTTATTTTTCAAAAGACCTTTCTGATTTTATCAGTTTTAACCCCTCCATATTTCACAAGTCTCCCCTCATGGTTTCATTTTCTTCTCTAATAGTCAGGACATACATTAATTTTGTTCATAAAATCTCAGTTCTGCAATTGCTTTCATAACAATAAAAATTGTGTTCTCCCTACTTGACTAATTTTAATTGCTGAAAGTTATTTTAGTATAGATCAAAAACTGTTTAAATCTTATATTTGCTTATTCCAGGATGTCTAAAGCCTGGACTACGTCCTTCCTTACACTGTTTTAGATTCATCTTGTTTGCAATGTAAACATTTTTTTCTATAGGGAGCTATTCCTCACTAAAACATATGTTTAATGCCAGCACACACACACACACACTAAAACCAAACCAGAAAGAAGCATGTGATTTGAGTTCTACAGAGGAATTTCCAAAGTCTCTAGGATAATCTGTTTGATAGGTAGAGTACTTCCAACTGACTTTGAAAGAAATAAATTTCCCTCTGAGATGATATTTAAAACTAAAAAATTATACTCACCAGCATACTTGGAACCCATATTCAGTATTCTGAATATCTATGATTTCAAATGCTGACTGTGAGAAATCTGTAAATAGGTTGAAGTCCATAAGATCTGTTTTCATTTTCCCTCTGACTTGTTATTTTAAACTTATATCATTATTATTTTTGACAGCAAGAAATAGATATAAATTGTTCTACTGAAGTGTGTCACACATCAGTTTTTGATGTTCTTTCTGTGATCTCAACAATGTTAAAGGGTCCTGCAGAGAGCAAGTGATAGTTGTCATACCCCATTGCCAAAAGCAAATCTACTCTTAGTGATCATAAAACTGTGAGGATAAAAATGTCAGCAAAGCCTCCTAATATTATTTTAAAGTGGGGTTTTATTTTTATATATATACTTATGATCTCCTAGAAAAAATATTGATAACAGGAGAAGAAGGAAATTGAAGGTAAGGTAATTATGCTGCCATGGTTACTCTGAGAAGAAAAGCTCACAGTAAATTTTGATACAATTCAAAAAGGATAAAACCAATAGCATTCAACCAAGACATGAAATGTTTCTATAATATTTTTTTACAAAAATAGTACAAAGTTAGATTATCATCCTGCCTGTGTCTGCCTAAATTTGCAGGTAACAGGTATGAATCAGAATAAAGACGTGGCCTGGTAGGAAATGTCCCTAGAGTAACAAAAGAGGCATATCAGTGTCTTCACTTTCATATACATCCATCCTTAAATGAAAACTCTTTCTAAACCCTGTCTAAGGGTGGTGCTGAAATGGGGGCAGAATCTAAGAGAACCCGTCACCTACTTGACACTGGAGTTGTCTGCATGATCCTGCACATTATGGTATTTCAGAGCAGGAAGGCACAATAACTTTTTTGAAGCTGCCTATTTTTCAGCTGTAGGGGAAAGGCTGGAGACGTGAAGGGACAGCACCAAAACCACACAAAGTCTAGTCTCCAGGCAAAGGAATTCAGAACTAAGGCTCTCCTTTTTAAAGGACAAAACCAAAGAATAACTTTCTACCCTTTCACCTTTCTGCTTACACAATGTTAGTTTTGTGGAGTTACTTTGCTAGAGAAAAATTCAGGCAACACAGGTAAGGTCCCTTGGTTTGAACTGTTTCTGGCAATGGATAATGGAATAATTCCATCAAGTCTCAGCAAAGTATCCACTTAGGAGTTTGATTAAGGTACATTTATACACTTTAACACATCAGAATACATTAAAACGTGTCTGTGAAGAGACAGGCGTGGCTGTCCACTCAGTGTAAACCAAAATAAAGGCATTATAGGGTAAGTAGCTTCTTAAGTATCACAGCTTTTTGGCTCACACATCATTTCCATAGAAGAGATGCCTACATTATCCTTTGTTAAACTCAAGTAAGTTTCCTAGCAACCCAGTCATTATCTCTGTGGGGGGATAAAAAGACAACAGAATTATAAAGAAGTTGAGTCTTTGACATCGTGTTTTTTGACCACCGCAATTAATTTCCAAACATGCTGGCATCAGTCCGAAGTCCTCTTCTTCGATAAGATAAGTATCAGCAAGGTACTTTGTTTAATGTTAATGCATTTCATTTTCTGACACATGATAAAATCAGATTCTGTGTATCTAGTATACTGTGCAAAGTATTGAGCATCCTAAACAAAAATCTTCAAATTAACCTCGTGTTTTTGCATGTTCATTGTCAAGGATAGCAAACACCACATCATGAAGGTGACTTCTTAAGATTTATTGCAGGAGGTAATTAATGGCCTAAATAGAAAACCTTTTAAGGAAAAAAAACCTCTTCTCCTTTTTTTCCTAGGGGTTGTTTGTTTTGCTTAGCTTGCTTGTAGGTTTTTAAAGCAATTTGTCCAGTTCTGTAGTGTTAGATAATAGCCAACAATGTCTACTAACTCAGTACTAGCTGTTAGTTCCAGGGCGGGAGCAGTAAAGAATATAATTTGCAACTGAAAAATTATGATAGTTAAATTACGTTGCCCTCTGTGTATGGTTAAGCTATTAACAGATGAAAGAGATCTCAGAAGAACAAAAAGCAAGAAACAAATGGACAAGTGGAAAAAGATTCCCCAGTATTATTTTGAAACCTGTGTTGAAATATCTTTATCTTTATATGGCAAGGGACTCATATGACCGTTCTCAAGTTTATGGAATGTATAAAAGAATGATGACATTAACATTTAGAGATATTTTTATTTTATAGTGGATTATTTATGGTTCAGTAATCACATTCTTGAATAAACCTAGATCTTCTCTCCATACATAATTTCACTAATAGTTCAAAATATCAGGATTTTGCAGTAGTTGCTTTTCCTGCATATTAGAGATCAGTACAAACCAAGCTGAAAGAAGGTGTCACTGCGGTTTATAGTAAAAAATTATATTCATTTATTGGCAGTCCATCATTTTTGGGAAAAAGTAAAAGAAAAAAAACAAAGGAAAACAAGAGAAGTATTTCTTTCAGATATATATAAGGAACAGCATGAAAAAGAAGCAACTAATTTGAAGCACCCTTTCTTCAGAAGCTATACTAATCCAGAAGGAAAAAATAATCACTCATATTCCCAAAGAACAGTAATTGTATTTGTAACCTGCTGTTATATTTGCAACCTCAGGTTACAATAATAACCTCAGGTTACTGGAAGCTGTATTTACTTTTCCAGGAGTAGCTCAGAAACTGGACAAGATTGTCATTTGAGTGTAACGTGTGACAGCAGTTCCTGGATTATTCCTTCCCTTCCAAGCAGAAGGAAGAAGTGATGTAAATTTGCTGACTCCTGACCTTTTTGAAAGGTAAATCTAAAAAAAAAATACCTGTTTATATTTGAATATCTGCACTTGGACATCTTTGAAAAAAATTTTTCTTTGTTTGATTTTTGGTTTTGGTTTTCTGTTTGTGTTTTATCTACACTGATACAATAAGGATTATTCACCTATAAGGTAGTCTGTTCTAGAGATGTTTATTTTCACCACAATGACTTCCATATTATGCAGACAACATGACTACAAAACAAAAACTGGACACTTTATATTACCTCATTAAGGTTATGGACTAATGTTATGGTAATCTATAGCTCCATTGCATGTGGTTGTTTAATAGAGTTTAAGAGAAAGAAAAAGAACCAAGCACACATAGCACTGATCTGTAGCTTGACACAAACTGAGAATACATTTTTTAACTAAATTACTTCATTAAAATTTAGGAGTCTGTTATTTTTTGTCTGATTTTTACTCTAAATATAATACTATGGTTTCTATGACTCATGTATAGTGCCTTAGGATAGATTTCTTTTTGATGTATGGCATTAGTCATACTTATCTATGAACACAGATTGTATATGGTGCAACTTCTACACCTACTGCTGTATTATAGAAAAAAAGTATTAATATATTACTTGGTGCTGTAATTAACACTAGTACATAAACCCATGCAAGTCCTAAAGAGCTTTTAGGATTCAGGATTGGATGATAAAACAAAAAATTCTTCTCCTCAAACTTGTTTAATGGATACTGTTAGTGATAATTTATTATGGTAATAACAATTCCTCTAGTTTTTGCAAAAAGTATGATGTAAAAAAAGAAAAATATGAAAGCTAATGAGAGTCTTTTCTGCAAGACACAAAATTAGCAGTCATAAAGAAAGTTAATAGTCTTTACATACTAAGAATCAAAAGAACTTCCAATATCAGCTTTTCCTGAACTTATTAAAAATCACATCAACTGTAGTGATTCTTGACCAGTTCACTGGTCTTGAGTGGACCTTTTCTAGTTCAAATTGGCAGGACCCATACCAAATTTGAATGGGTGAATGTTAGCAGGCCAATTGTGAAAAGAGAACTTCCTTGTTAGTAGTGCAGGACCAAACTTAAAATTGCAAATTGATAGGACGATGTCTGTAAAAAGAAATTATGGAAAAAAAAATAGTGTCCTTCAAAAATTGAGCATCATTACTGTGACCTCTTCACAGTTAAACAAACTAAGTGTAAAGTCCTACACCTGGGGAAGAAGAATTCCAATCATCAGTATATATACTGGAGGATGACTATCTAGAAGGCATCTATTAAGGAAAGGGGGATCATGGTGGACTTCAATATGACTGTGAGCCAGCAGTACACTCTTACGGCAGAGACAGCTAACAGTGCTAGGCTCCATTAGGAAGACCATTGCTGTCAGGTTGAGGGAAGTGATCCTTCCCCTGTGCTCAGTGCTCCTGAGGCCACCCCTACCGTGTGAAGTCCAGTTTTCAGTTTTTCTGTACAAGACAAATGTGGACATATTGCAGAGATTCCAGAGAAGGGCCACAAAGGTGATCAAGAATGAGCTCTCATATTAGGAGAGGCTGAGAAGTTGTGACTGTTCCGCCCTAGGAAAGAGAAGGCTCATGAAGATCTTACCAATGTATATAAATACCTGAAGAGTCGGTGCAAAAAGTCAGGGTCTTTTCAGTGATACTCAGTGACAGGACCAGAGGCAAAGGGCCAACACTGAAACATGTGAGGTTCCTTCTGAGCATCAAGAAACTCTCTTTCACTGGGAGGGTGACCGAGAACTGGTACAAGTTGTCCAAGGAAGTTGTGGAGTCTCCATCCCAGGAGATATTCTTAAACTGTCTAGACACAATCCTGGGCAACTGGCTATAGGTGGACCTGCTTGAAGTGGGTGAGTAGACTAGATGGCCTTCAGAGATCACTCTGTGATTCTGCAATTCTATTCCACATCCTCTTACAGAAACACAATCTCTGTACCATTACCTCACTTCCTGAGAAGGGCATCTTATGAAGGAGCTGAAACAGAACCCCATTTTTCAAACATTGCCAATCCAGCAGGATATTCTACTAGGGAGATAAGGTTATAAAACGTCAGAGTGGGGGAAACTCAGTCACTAATTCTTGTAATAACAAAAGCATGATGGATCTTTTAAAAAGAGGTTGTCTTTCTCTCCCTAATCTTAGTGCTGTGCATGTTTCTAACACATCCAGCTTTGCAGGTAGATGGATATTTGGGACTTACAATGAATGGCAGCATTTTTCCATATGATTGGCAACTGTCACTCAGATTATTTTTTTAGGAGCTGAACTGACAAACTTAAAAAAAAAATACAGATCAAAGTGAAGACAATTTTATGTTCAAAACAGAAAATAAAATACTGTTTGGAATGAATTAAACTTTTTAGTTGTCTTGCCTCCTTTTACAAACTTTCAGAACATCTGTGTGATATGACCAGAATGACTAGTATCACATCACTCACCAGGTTTTGGAAGTCGCCCTCCCTACTCTTCTCAGGGAAACTTGACATATATTGTCCAACTTCAAAAGCACTGCCAGCATTGTGCTAGAAAACACTCTCCGTGCCTTTCTGCATAAGGATTTTCTAGGAAGCACAATAGCTTAACTAGCTAAAAATATGAAAAACGCACTTCAAAATCTTCACAGTTAATAAGTCTACACATGGACTACTACATCTTCCTCTATAAGATAACAGACATAGTGTCAAATATCTATAAATACAGGACAGAAACAGAGATGATGATTTCCTGAGCACTGTAACTAGTCTGGTAAGTAAAGCATTTCTTCTCAATTTTGTGATTCAAACTAAAGCATTTAAGATTAAAGTAATAATTTTTAAACTTCTGTATCTACACTGACTGCTCACTAACACTCATCACCTGACTCAAAAGGTGTCATAAGGTTTTAAGTACTGGCTGCAGAACACTTTGAGATACATATACAAAAGCAACTCATAGCTATTAGTGATTCAAAGTCTGGTTTTTAAAAGCATCTTGATGGTGCGCTTGATCCAGTCAAGTAGCAACACTGCTTTAAGTACCACTGGGAAATTGTTTCTTATTGCATGCAGTTTTACTGCAAGAAAAATATGGCTATAAAGGCAAATGTGCCTAAATCTTTCGTTTACTTCAGTTCAGTCACTCCTGGTTACTTCTCTTTGAACCACCCTACCTGATTCCTCTCTCATTTACCTCCTTAAAACACTTACAGATATTTAGCACACCATTCATGAATCATTATTTAGACAGGCACTCCATATTTAGCTCTTCTCCTTTTCTCATAAATCAGTCCCTTCCAGACCCTCAATCATTTTTATTGCTCTTTCATAACTGCTGATAGTACTCATAAATGAAATGTCTGTAATGACACTAAGTAAGAAAAAGGGAACAAGAGACCAAGGCTGGAGTTAATAAAATAAAAATAAGGCATAACTTAACTTGGGCATCCTCTTTATTTTGGTAATCAAATAGACATAAACAATAGCACAACAAGGCAAATGAATTACCAGAAACTAAAGTGAGACCCAGACATATCTATTTCTCTTGTGTTTTTCCCTTGTAGAGAGGGAAGTAAAAAAACAGCTATTTCTGGGTTTACAAATCAGTATTCTAATATTCTGTGCTCATGAGTCATTGATGGCAATCAAACTTCAAACATCTCAAAGCAGGACTCATGTTAAGCCTGACATGTAAGAACAGCACCTGTTGTCACAGGATAACATTCTGAGCCCCTCTATCATAAGTGCTGGAAGATGGTTTCATGGGATACTTTACAGTATTCAAGATACTGTAACAGAATATTCAGAAACAGCTATCATTTTAATCAAGACCAGTTAAAGGTTCAGGGAAAGATGCTTTTGACAGTCTGATATTTACAACACTACATACTAATAGTTTAGTATAAAACGGCACCTCCTCTTTCCCTGTGAGTCTAATGAATCCTGGGATCCTGGATTTTTAAGTTCAAAAGGTGAGAAGCAAGCTTTAGGCAGTTTTTAAATTTGAATTTCTGAATGATTTGTTATAGACAAGACTGAAAACCTTATTGTAGTTCAAATAAACGGCCTTTGGCCAACGAGCTGCTCTCTGTATGCTGTGTGTAACAGTACACACACGGTATATTTCTAAATGTATGGAAAACAGGACATGTGAAGATGAACCCAGCTGTGCCTATTTTTAGAATGTACTGCTGCGTATTTGAAAAACAAAGAAAATTAGACAAATAAAATTTATAAAAGCAATTACTTTCTACAGGAAACTCAGGAAAAAAATGTTGAAAATAATAATTCTCATTATGTATTTAGTTATAGCATCTTAGTGCTCAATAGCTTTATGGCCTTTCTTATGGATCCTTTATTGCCTTTTTTACAGATCCTTTATCAAGCTTATATTAAAAATCTATTTTAATTGCTTTTATTTGTACTGTTTTAGGTTTGTTTTGCTGTTAAACAAGCATAAAATGTTAGTCCTTAAGATTAATTTTAAATTAAAAAAATATTAAAAGCGTTCTGTGTCACTGACAACAAAAAAATCTCAGATATAAATAAACTAACAAGAAACAACTGGCATTCCTATCTATACAGGCTAGAGCCTATGCATCAAACCAGATCACTGCTCATCAGCAGAAGAAGATTTAAACATATATGTTTTTTCAGGCAGAGGAACATCACATGAAGAAAAGAAAGATTAAAACACTGTAGAAAAATAATATTCATAATAACAAAATATCTACTCACATATATTTGTAAGATATAGGAGAACACTAGAGATCACAGATTTAGGCTACCAATTCATAGAGGAGTTGTTTATTTTACAAAGAACTCAGTTTCTCCTATATGCATGCAATCTCCTCTCTATCTCAATGATTTAGACAAAAGGAGAGGAAATGTCTAGAAGTTTTTCAGAACAAAATGTGCTTTTCATTTAGCTGAAAAATAGGCCCCAAATATGGCATCATGATGCAAAAGGATTACACACTAGCTCTCCGTACTTCAACCAGAAATTTTTCAAACTTTTATCTGTCGTCTGACCTAACAGAATACTTTGCTAGTTTGAAGACTCTAAACTTGACTAATGAGACATTTATGACTTCAGTGTTTTAAGTTAAAATAGTAAAAGAAATGAGTCCATAATCTAGAGCAAGTATTAAAAGCTGAACCTTTAATCATTACCTCTGATGGAGCAACTCCATTCATCAATCATTCTCTTTCAAAGTCCATGAATAAAGAAGGAGTACCTATACACTGTAATGAAATATTGGCACATGATAAGATAGCTCAGATTGCTTAAAATAAATTATAGTCTTAGCACCCAGAAAATCTCTTTAAAATGGCTGGGATATTTAAAGGAAGCAAACAAAATATATGTTACTTTTTCTGGAGGTCTCAGAACCATGAGGCCAATAGAAAAGATTTTTCTCACACAGCTGTAGAAGTAGCAAATACCATTTCAAAAGCAAAAAGAGTATTCTCTTCTGTAAGACATGCCAGGCAAGCATTTTCTCATCCCAGCTCTGGCAATGACTCAACTGGAGCATTTCAAACAGTTGTTCTGAGTATCAGTTCCCCAAAAAGTTGTGGGCTGGCAGAGATGATCCTAAGAGAGCACAGATGAAGAGCTGCAGTCATGAAAACCTGAGGAAAATGCTCAACATTTTCAGCAACATAAAGACAAATCTGAGTGGAGGTGTGGTAGCAATTGCTGGTAAGCAGTTGGTCTATTACTTCCATATGGAAATAGGACAAAACCAGCAGACTTAAGTAGATTTTTTTGTTATAATGAATTTTTTTTTTACTTGAAAAGCTAAGATATGCAGTCATGATATGGAAACTAAACATGTTTACCACATATTTCTTACCCTATAGCTGCATTTCAAAAGTCTCTTAACAGCTCTGTTTTGAGGGCCAAAATGGTGCTTGTCAATTGTCTAGGCAATGATTTGATGGCACAGGGCAAGCATATTTCAGAGACCTGGCTAACCAGTGTAAGGACAGGGAGTTAAGCAGAGATTCAGTCCCTGTCTGAATTCTTTTAGGTCTAGTATTATAGACATAGGCTACATACCAGGACCAGAACCAGTTAGATATCCAAATAAATGATATGCAAATGAAATTGAATACTAACTGCTGCAAAGTCAAGCACATAAAGAAAAAAAAATCTCTAATTGTACAAATTCATTGATGGATGCTGAATTAGATATTACTAGTCAGAAAAGAGATTTTGGAATGATTGCAGATCTAAAACCATTGACAACATTAGAAAGAATAACAAAAAATTTGAATAATTTTCTAATAAGTGAAGCAGGAAACCAAATAAAAGAGGACAAAATAGAAAACATAATTATGTCACTATACAAATACACAACGCAATCTCAATTACTGGGTACACACTTCAGGCCGCTTATTTCAGACATGAGGTTATCCTACTATTCACAGCACACATAAAGGGACAAGGATGGCTGGTAGTATGGAATAAATTTCTACAGTTTAAGAGGTTTCGAATACACTAATTCATAGTGGCAGGAAGAGATATTAGGAAAAACACACCCTTCTCTTGACCACTTTCTTATGTTTTTTTTTTTCTTTATTCAACTAAATAATTTGAACTCTTGTAGTCAGTTCCTGCAAGCTCTCCAAACTTCTAATCATCCCAAAAGCTTCTGTCTACATATTTCATTTTTTAATACCTTGTTCTTTGATGCAAACTCTGGGACTATGTTATGTGTTTTGTATGAAAATTCAACCAAGCCTTCTAAAACAGCTTCTGTATCTCCCTGTTTCTAGTGGAAATATCTTAGCTGACATAACCCAGTGCAGCATCTGTCTTTTTTATGATCCCATTACATTCTTCTTAATAGTCGTTCCATGGTCAAATAATGAAAGCTACTGAATCAAGGAGAGCAAAAGATGTTTTATGGCTTTGAAAATCAATCTATTTTCATTTAGGTATGTGTTAAAGAGTCTAACAGTCAGCCATCATTTAAAAACAAGTAAACAAACAAACCCCACTGAAAACAAAGGAGAACAAATATGAAATGTAAATGACTGGAAAAAGTTTAAAACAACAATGGAGAAGAAGCTTAAAGTATGTTTTCTCTTCTCTTTCCTTTATTCTTTCCATGACTATTGATTGCATCCATTATATTTGTGTTTTAACATAAAATATCACTAACATACTGATTGCTAGAGTCCACATTCTAAATTTAATTAAAATCAAATATATCTGGTGGTGTACTTTTTGCTTCAGAGGAATAACAGCACATTTATGCTGTTTTAAATGAGCACAGAATTTAGCTCACTACATTTTTTACACACTTCACTGGCTGGGTACTGAGAATGTCTTACTGGATCAGTTGGATTTTTTCCTCATAAGAAACAGACGTGATTATTTTTATTTGGCAGTTAAACACCTGGACACTAAATATTTAAAATTCTGAAATGAAATGACTCTCAATAAGCCATGGAGCAATAATATGCAAATACTTACTTATACTCAATTGGCATATAACAAGGTATGAACATTGTGTGTGCATTGTAATGAAGTGATGTAAATGACCTCAGAAGCTGGAAGACACTGCCAAAAGTTTGAATTGTGTCCAAAATAAGAATGTCTGTTTTCCCTACAATCTGCTGAATGCAGAATGCATTAATATCTCGGCACTGCACAGCTGTGTTTTTCTATCAAAGGAGGATAATGCCTGCTTTCAGATTTGGAGAAAAAAAAATCCTTTCTAATTGAGTTGGGTACCTTTATCTGCATTCAAGCTGCTGCTTATTTATTTTTTAATAACTGAATTCTGGCAACATTTTGTTCTGAATAAAGCACACAGTTAAAAAAGAGTTAGACATTGCATGTCAGCATTCTGTTATGAAAATACAGTACTTACTTAAGATAGATTTTAACCTTTTTTTCTAATCACTAATCAATAAAAATTTCTTTATGATCTTACCTATGGCCTCAGATGTTTCCCTCTCTATTTTCTGATACAGTCTTAACAAACAGCCACAGTCCTCCTTTAAACTGCCCTGGTGCAATCTCCAACTCCATGCTTCTTCAAGAGCAGTCTCCTCCTTTAGAAGGAGTGACTCATCTTGCTGAGAAGTTGTCCATCACTTTCCCTTCCATACTCTGATTGTGTAAACAGTGTGTTTTAACTCCAGAAGATCTGGATTATCCAGGAGGACAATATCAAGGACAGAGCTGCTCAAGACAAACTTAAGTCATAAATAAATGGTGCCTGAACCACTCCATGGCTCCAAATCCGAAATGTTTGTGATTTTTTGTGTAGCGCCTCTTCCTTTATCCCTTTCTAGTGTCAGAGTGAGAACACCTTCCTCGCTGCATTTGGCACACTCAAGAGTGTTGTTGAGCAGCCCATGTGTCTGCTCTTTGCTGGGGAAGAGTTCAGTGAAGTCAGATATAAAAAAAGCTATCAAAGCCTGATGAAAGTGATTTTCAATACCATTTCCTTATAGGTATGATCCGTGCTTGGTTTCTATACCAGTAGAACATGCAGCAGAGTTATACTACTCCAAACACCTCTCACCCACAAAGAGGCCTCAGACTGCTGTAATAAAAATATTTCCAAGGTACTCTCTTATTCTGAATTCAAAAGCAATTTCCTCTTTTCAGTCATACTCCACTATAACACAGGAGTACCTGTACTTACATAGTTAGAGATAATAATGGTGCAGAGTCCCAGCTGGAAGAAGTCCATAAGTATGTGCTTACGTCTCTCTTTCCTCAGGAGTTTGATATGAGGCACATGCTTGAAGATCATTAACAGTTTATTTTAAATGTTTTTCTTAAAAATTTTGTTAGTCTGTATTCAGGTTTGTGTATGAAAGAAATCACATTTTACTAGTATATTAGAAGAAGGTAGATCATTAGATAATATAATAAATCACTGCAGTTCCACCATCTTCATTAAAGTGCAGAATCTATCTCCTGAAAAATTGTTTATTTCATTCTTACCTTGCTTGCTTATTGGAGAGTTGATTCATTTATTTGTATTTCTTACACAACTTTTTTATTTTAGTGCTTGCATTTACTATTATATTCAAAGAAACCCAAATTTTTATTTCATACCTTTACATTCTATCTATTTCAGCAAATACAGATGTACTCAGATTACCCACTGTCAAATATGACTTCTTTTACACTTTTCTATTAAGACATGGAAACAGTATTTAACAGTCTTTTATCAGTTTTGTACAGGAAGAATAAAGTTTTGTTCACACAAGAGGTTTGTGGTTTATTAACTTAAGTTTTTCATAAAGTGAATTAGTTAAACTCCACTGTGTATGTATAACTCAGTTTAAAAGCAGTTTGTTTCAGTTTAGCTTAAACAGATTTCAATTTATGCTAAATTGAAAAATGCCTCATTTAAACTGCAATAAAAGTGTCTGCACAACTTCATTTACTGGTTTGGTTAAATTAGTTAGATTTATTACATTTGGTTGAACCAAGATAACACTCTCACAGATTCAAGGCTGAAATTTTAAGCTAACATGTAGCCTGTCACCTGGAAAATTTTAGCAGTGGATATCTGCCAGTATTGCTAATTATCTTGCTACTTTGGGCAGTACCTAAAAAAGCCTGAGTCTGAAAATGGTTACTGTGCAAAGCAATTGTGCTATGCACTTGAGACTTAACAGCATATTACAAAGATCTACCAAACACTACATACTAAGTTAAAATACTGGATTAGAACAATCTTCAAATGCAACAAGATGTTTTAAAGAAAAACTGAGCCTTCTGTAGATCCTCCTTATGACAAGGAATTGATTTGGGAGAAACATATTTGTTTTCTGAATAATTTTTCCTTGGCCTCAGTCAGCTCATATTGAAAAGGACAAACATTATTATGACTCCTCTAAGGATTTTCTTAAGTCATAGCTATGTATAAACCTAACCCAGGTGAAAAGAACTCACTACTAATGTGACCTATTCTTGCTTAAACTGCATTTTTTAACAGATTACAAGCTTGTTGCAAGTACGGGTGAGGATTCAGCTGAGCAAAACAGCAAAGCAAGTCACCTGATTGCAAACAGAAGAAAGCAGGAGCCCATGACCTTAGCCTCAGCTTTGGGCTCCCAGGATTCTGCCACCAGCTTTCTCTCAGGACAGGAATAGCTTCTTGATGGCCAAAACGAATTCAAACACATACTCAGGCAGCAACTATTATTACTGTAATGTATTGCAATGATATCAACTTTTGCAGAGGGACTTCAGATGCCAAAATTTCAGCCTTAATGGGCAGAATAAATAAACATTCACAGAAGTTATAATTATTTGGACCCTATGAGTGGGTATATGGTCAATTGTCACTGTTCTTTATACTGTTTTCCCCGAGCAGTTTTTTGAAATAATCAAATAAGTCCCCATCACTACCATTTTTTCAACTATTGCAGGCTGGTAATTCAGATGTCATTCAAAACAAATTTGTGACTGGACTCAATGCATTTATATCTTCAGTTTGAAAACAGACTTTGGTTATTGTGAAATGAAATTTTTCCTCACAACGAAATGACAGAAAACACAACTTCTCTATTTAATACTTCACTAATACATATTTTCATTCAGCTGAATACAGTTGTTATTAGTCTTGACCCTTTCAAAAATCATTTCTTCACCCACTTAAGTTATAGACTACATTCTAAGTCTTTGTTTTCCCACACAGTTAAACAACTACAGAAAGTTAGAACATATGCAGTCATCTGCATATATCTGCATACATTCATATGCATAAATACACATAACACAGAAGGTGAAACTCCAAGAATGAGATTTAAGAAACTGAAATTCTCTTCAAGGGCTGTGCTAGCTTTGAAGGTAACTCATTGAGCGGTGAGGTAAACCAAGTACCACATAAATGTATATACTTTTTTTCTTCTTAAAAAGAGGAAACACTGCCTTGCAAGCAGATTGCAATTAATACACTACCTTGTCAGCTTGCAAGGTCTAAAGTAAGCACAGGGTTCTTTTTTTGTTCTTCATCTAGCCTGTGATCCTTTTTTCAGAAGGGGGGAATCTGCTATTTAAAAATACCATTTACAAGCATTTTCATATCAAAATAGATATCTTCACATGAAAGTCAGAGGAAGTTTTTTTTTGAAATATGTTCCTTTTAAGTTTTTCAAAGAATTCTTTTCAGAAAAGGGAAGCACCTCATCAGCTCTCACACACACAAATCTTCAAATGCTGTTTTTGAAGCATTGCATTTAAAAGTATGTTCAGTCATATACCAAGCATGAGAAGCTGGAAAAAACGTCTTTGAATCTGAACTACAGCTCATCATAATCTGGTTAAAATTATCTTCAACACCACCTGTCATTATTAATGCAGGAAGAGAGGTGGAAAAATACCTTCAGCCCAGCTACATTATTGCAAATAAGGTCCATCTGCTTTTCACTGTTCTGTCATATAATAAGAGCAGCTATATTTATGATGGATTTAGGATTTTGCCTGTAGTAGATGAATGGGGATCTGCTTTTATTAAAAATGCTTTTCTTTGAAGGTGTTCTATCATCTTAGCAGACTGTATACCTAATTTTTAATGTTGAATCCTCAGTCTTTTATATATTCCATTACTAGGTAAATTATTTTTTCCAATTAATTATATTCTTACTTTTTATATATATTCACATACATATCTCAGAAATACTCTAGGTAGTATTTTGTGTAAAATGGTACAGCTGTGAAGAATCTGATTTAAGGCATAATGGCTATAAGAACGATTTTACAATAGTCATAGTAAAATATTCATTATCTGCATCCTTGAAGGAACACATTAAAACATGAAATCTACAGGGTAATAATTTCTAAGAAAGAAAGCAAGGATGTTTCAGAAAAACAAATTAAAAGGAAAAGCTTAAGAGATAAAATGCTTGCTGTTATCATGGCTAGTGTACAAAACACAGCAAGGAGATTCCAAGCGGGCAATGGCTGTGTCTACGTTAGCCATTAGCTAGTGATGTGGTGCATCAGCCCAGGGCCTATGGTGTGACTTATTGTCTGTGGTCCGTAATTTTGTGTGCCCCTAAAAGAGTATAACGGTCAGAACAACACACACCATTAAAATGTTAAGCATAAAAAAACATAAGTAGAAGAAGCTATCTGCAGTAAAAGATGTCATTCAGAAATGGTTATTTGTGTCCACACTAGTAGAACAGAAAGAGTATAATAGCTGGGAACTTAAGTGCATGACAAGACAGTCCCAAAAGAGAGCTTGAGAAGTACTTTGTAAATGCAATAAACTCAAAAAACCCCCCTTTTTTTTGGTCTAGATTCTTTAGAAGAGTTCAATCAGACAAAAAGTCTTCAGTACCTATAGATGCCAATGTGTTGTATAAACAAACACTCAGAGGAGACAAGTTGACAGCAGAAAAACAAGACAATTTTTTTTTTCTAATGATGACTATCACAAGGATTTTTTTTCTTTTTTTTTCTTTTTTTTTTTTTCTTTTGGGTATGACTAAAATATCATAGAGTGGAAAGACAGTAGAATAGGTTTTAGAATAAAGTGATAAAGTAAATCAATAAATGATAAAATAGAAACATATCACAAGAACTTGCATTCACTGAAGAATGAAAACAAGCAGTATGTGCAAATGTCTGACATTTCAAAACTTTTCCTAATTTCTACAATAAAAAAAATTTCAGGACCGTCAGAACTGAAACAGGGATATCCAACAGAGTTGCAAGACTGAATAACAGATGGATTAAATTCAGTGTTGATAAAACCTGACAGTAGCTTTTAATATGTCTACTTCTCATTCTTCTGGTCTAGAAAGAGGACTAGCTGCAGCCTTACTATGGATAATACACACAGTTCTACTTGCATGATCTTCAAATATATGAAGGTGAAAGTACTTAAAAAAATGCAGAAAATGGGATAAGGCTGATCAAACTAGTGGAATGGTTTCTGTAAGAGAAGAAGCTATAACTGTGGCAGGGAGAAGTTGATAGCCTGTGACTCTACAACCTGGAGAAGATGGAGCTATAAAGCCATACGCAATGACAGATATGATGAAAGAGTGAATAGGAAACTAATTTTTTCCTTATTTCTTCTACTAGAGATGCTAAATGAAGATGAAAACATAAAAAAAAAAAAAAAAAAACCCAAAAAAAAACAAACCCAAAGGAATTACTTTATACTCCACACATTTAAGTTGTGGAATTCATTGCTGTCAGCTTCTTTGAATGCCAGAATTTTAAATGGACTAGAAAAGTCACCACAGAAATTTATGGAAAAAAGGTTTGTTACAGGCTACCGAACAAAAAAAAACTGGTAGTAAATTCTTGTTCAGACTGTTCTTAAAAGATTGATTAACTGAATTTGTGAGGATGCACAAAGAGAAATAAGTCTGCTTGTTCTGCTGTAATAGTCATTGCCTAATCACAGACACAGACAAAATGTACATTTGCTGAGATTTTTGTTCTTATACCTTACATGAGGTAAATAAAAGTTAAAAAGATTAATATGATTTCCAAATATGTTATAGGTGATAAGAAACTCAAATTTGGAAGATTACACTCTCACCTCTCAATACTATCCCACTCAATCTATTGTAAGGTATCATACACGCTGGTATGAGTCGTTAGGATAGGCTTACTAATCAGCATTTCTCTCCAAGGCTGTTAGTAACTTCTTCAGATCATATCAAATATTGATGTTTCTGTGAAAGAAACTTCCATTTTTTCCCACGATTTGTGTTGTGACTGACTCATTGTTCTTTCTCCTTGCACCAAGAATTTTCTTCCTATACTTATACAGGAGCACAGGTCCTAATTAATTTTAATTATTAAAACACACATTTATAAAACTCCCATTCCATGATCCAGGATCCTTAAAGAAAATTACAGCAGACATTTTTCTCTATGATAGGGAATGCTTTACTGTGTGATTCCTTACAGTGAGACCTGCATCCTGGAAGGATCAAAGAATTGAAATTATTTGGGATCTAAATGGCAAGGGACATCAATTCCAGAAACATGAGCTGAGCACTACAAATAGCATGTGACTTCTAACCTCACTACCCGTGAGACAAGTAACTAAACATAGGAAACATGGGTATGCAGAGACTGAAAAGCTGTCTTGCAGGAACTGAGATGTTAAACAGTTAGGCTAAGTACAAACACCTTGAATTTCAGCTAAGATTAAATGGTATTTGTTGGAAAATGCACAGTACCACTGAAATAGATGCCTGACATTCTAGAGTTTGTAAAGGCAAGCAATCTATGCTCTCTGTTGCTGCCATGTGAATAACTCACTGTAGTAATGAGTTTCTTAAACTGATGAAGTAAGGTCAGCTCATGTGGAAGGAATGAACAGGATTCAAGTTCCTGAACAGACTTTTTATTTGCTATTTTTCATCTTTAAGATTTTGCAAATACCTGCAAACATTTTGTGATTAAGGAAACTATTTTGAAAGGATATTCTTTCTTTGGTATTTTGTTTTTAACTAACAATTTGCATTTAATTACACTCAGGTGCAGCAGATATAAACTACAAATATGCAAGAGCCAGTTTGGTTTGGCTTTATGCCTGATATATGAATTTGCATTAGTAGGATTGACATTTTTCTGCTATACTTGAAAAGCTTTGTGTAATGATGGATACAGTTAACGGCAATGATGCAAACGATTTTATGCAGTGAAAGAAAAAATATTAACAACCTGATAAATGTTAGAGAGACCTTTCTTAATCGTAACTTAATAAAATCTAAATAATTATATTTAATTAAATAAACTTAAATCAGAGAATGCTGAGCTGCTCAATTTTATTCCATGAAGATTGCTTACTGAAATCATATGGTACTGTTCTCTGATGCCATTTGAAATAAGAATTCCTTCCATCCAAAGCCCTGAACAGTTGTTGTCTTTTATCACTTCACATTGTAAACTCAAAACACACTTCATATTCTAATAATTTAACAAATAAATCCTGAGCATTTCATGTCTCCTCTTCCAAAAGACTACTAAGAGAGGATGAAGCATATAGAAAATGTGGAGTTTTCTACTGCTAAAAGGAGGTTATCTTGTAAAATCTCTAGGCATTTCTCCCCTGGTTTTTGAAAGCTTTTCAGTAGAAACAAGATAGATACATAGCAGATTATTTTGGTTTTGTTGATTTTTACAGGTTGAGCATAGATTGTCAAATGAAGTGTGTGACTAGAAGTCACATTTCAAAGCAGTTTCACAGAAATTAGAAGGATTTTTTGTTAATTTTCATGGGTTTTTTGATGGATAAGGAACAAAATCTATGTTTTGTTTTATAACTGACTGAGAGACAGAAAGGACTCTGAATTAATTCAACTTCATGAATTTGAAATAGTGTCAACTTAATTTAAGAACTGTTGGCAGAAACCATTATTTTACACTTAAACTTCAATGAATACTCTTTATCAGATTTCTGCTACTATGCATACAAGAGTGACGGAGCAGAGGTTTGCTGTGCTGTGTTCCTGAGAGTATAGCCAAATCATTCCTTGTGGAATGCTGTAAACTGCAGGCCTTATTTCATGTTAAGGGAGTAGAAAGATTTATTACAGAGTTTTGCTGAATCTCACTTAAACCCTTGTCAGATTCCTGACAGGCCTTCAGTATTGGATAATTCTTTTAGTCTGTGTGAGGCTTTTCTACATACCCATACAGGTCCTGGCCTGTCATGAATAATGTATTTAATAATGTTATCACAATAAGATCTTTTTCATGGCAAGGATACTATCTTCATTGCAATGAAGGCAGACAAGTTAAAACTTCATATTTGAAAGAACTTCCCTGAACAATCTACTCAAAACAGAGAAGTTCCTACAGAAGTTGCTGGGAAGACCTATGCACAAGCACCAGCACCTCTATACATAAGAGGTGTGACAGAAATGTGGGACATGCAGCTTAACTACTCAGTTCTGAGTCAGGAAAAAAGCTCCATGTAAGTGCCACCTCTCTGGCAGTCATCTGGGCCTCAGGAGTATCCCAGGGGAGATGTCTGTGACTTTGATCAGTTAATGTGTCCACAAGGTGTAAAATGCTAAAAAGATGAAGATTTAATAAA
>VXBX01008401.1:170957-228850 GCA_013400415.1 Scytalopus superciliaris
ATAAAAAACTACTGTCTCCTCCCCGCCCCCCCCCCAACAAAACAACAACAACAAAAAAACAAACCAAACCAAAAAGAAAGAAACAAACAAAAAAAACCCCATCAATGCAAAACCCAACTGAACGAAAAACTCCAACCAACCAAAAAAACCTCCCGACCATTCAAATTTAAAATCTTGAAGAAATTTTGGATCTTTTTTGTATTTGTTTGGCTCTTGTGTCTAGGAAAAGGACTTTTATCTGTCACAATTGGAATGAAATACCAATACCAATTTTTACTAGGAGCGACTACAGTGTATTGAAATCTGCAGTGTCTGCAAGGTACAGCTTCATCTTCAAATGAAGCTTAATGTGATGCACTGTTTTATGCAAACTGGAATAAGCTATACTAATAAGCTAAAGCTATAATTGGAAAGTTTGGTCTTGTAGATCTTACCTAATCTAATTGCTAACACGTTCAATAAACCACAGTATGTATTGGAAAAGAACACACAAAATATATATTTCTTCCTGTGAGTAATTTAATATAACCTAGTTGAAAGAAAAAACAAACAAAGAAACAAAAAAAGTTTCTTACTTCAGAGTCCTACCGAGCCACAAATGACAAACAACTTTTTATTGTGCTCATCTCCACCATGGCTTCAGTGAAGGTTTCAATTCACCTGAATAGTAACAGTCTTTAATCAATGCAGGGAAGATAATGGATTCAATGCTGCTCTGTGTGGATTCATATCATCACTCCACTAGCAGTTTTTCTTTTCTGACAGGCTTCAGTCACTTCATTTTCTCACATTTCTGGCTCAGCAGTTCAGAATGAAACTGGGCTGATGTTGCTGTAGGAATTGTTCAAGGTTTTCTCTATAAATTTCTTTTACTTATACTCTGCAGACTTCATATTTATAAGCATCAATGGTTATTTTTCTCCCCACTTTTCTGAAGCCATAGGATTAATACACAGGATTTTGCTTTTGGGGCTTCAAGGAAAGCATATTAAAGTGACTGCTACACAGTAAATATAACATCAATTTACACTGGATTTTCAGGTGTTTACAATTTAAACTAGCAGGAAGGTGCCTCTCAGAAAACTGAAAATTCTATATTGCAATTCAAATTCCTACTGTTTCCCTTTAACAGATCATTTTTCAATATCATTTCAAAGGCCTGCAGGCCACTTTTTATTTCCCATAGCAAGAACATACATAGATATCTTAGTCATTCCTCATTCTTTTAGAATTACACTGCAGATCTCAATCAAATGGCAAAACCAGAATACTTCCTTGTCAGAAATCAGCATTCGGCCTAGCTATGGAAATGAAGTATAACATATTTAATTAAGATGCTATAATGATTGCTACTATTAATAGGTTTAGTTGTCCTGTAATTTTTTTTTTTTTTTTTTTTGTTACAGGTTAAGTAATTATTGCACATTTCAACAGAATGAGCTACCTAAAATGAAGCACTGATGTGACAGATCTCTCATCAAGGAGTAAACATGATATTGGAAAAGATGCATTTTGTTCTGGCACTATGTAAGACATCTCCAGCTAAAACCTCTCAGCTTCCTAGGCATATTTTACGCAAAATACTGTCAATTCTGTGTACAGAAATTAATATGTTTTTAACATGTGGTTTTAGAAGGAAAATAAGATTAAGTTATGCAGATGCATCCTATACATACTAGTGATATGCAGGTGGCAAACAGCAGACATATGTGATAAATTCCATCTGCCTTTGAGTTTATGTATTGATTTCTTTTATAGCACCCACCACACTAAGTGTGAATTATACATGCAGCTCTGAACAGTCTGCCCACTACTCCATTTCTTCAAAGATTACTTGTAACATATCACACCTCTACACAGTGTGAAATGTTTGCCACTTTCATTTCTAAAACCTATCTTCTAAGGATGCATTTCTTTTTTCACTGAAAAGTTACAGTTGTTTAAGCGGCAACACAGGCTACATAGAAAGTGAGAACAGCGAGGAGTTTTAGCTTTGACACCTTGTGACACCGTATGTAGAAACAGAAGCTGCACAAATTCCCACAAGGAGAGTGAATTTGCTTCCAGTCAACAACTATCATTTCAGTATGAGGGGCCTAAACACCAGGATTTTGTTTTTGTCAAATACCTGTTTCTGCGATGGCATCTGAAGTGCCTAATGACTAGATGGCACTGGCATGTGCTGTCCAATAACTGCATGCTAATGTCAAGGTCTTTCATGGAAACTGTAGCTACATCACAATATGACTTTTCAAATATTACTATTCACATTGTTCTCATTCATGCAAAACAGATTATTATTAATATAAAAACATACTACAACACTTAAGTACAATGGCTTGAAGAATTCATGTGCAGCTTCACTGCCTATATGTTGCAGGAGCTCTCAGCTGTTGAGATCAACCATCCTTGTATATCCTATATATTGACACCTGCAGTGCTCTGTCTTACCACCTGTTTGGTGAGCCAAGCATTACAGTTACATACACAGGGCACACCCAAATTTAGCACTGAGAAAACACAACTTTCACTTTGTAGATGGTACTTAGGAGGCTCCACATTTTGATCTGTTTACTTAAGGACAGGAAGGTTTGTGATAAAAGTTCACTTGTGAACTGTGAACAGTCATTTCAGTGCCTTATTTAAGCCCACCTACTTTGTTTAGTAATAAACTCGGGTTTAATACTATTTAAGCTCATTTTTTATGCAGAGATGAGACCTTGAGTTTTTTGTTTTAAGGATCTAGACTAGATTCTCCAGCACTGTCTAAATTTCTGCATTCCAGAGAATGGCATTTGGCAGTTAGTCCTTTGTTCATATGTGATGCTGATTGGAAAGAATTGATGTCTAAGTAGGCAGGGGATCATTGCATCTACCTCCTGTCAACATCTTTCCTAAATGGCAAGGACACCTTGTCTGTATAGTTCCTGGCTGGAAAGAAGAGGCAGTTGGCAGAAATGCAACTGTTATAAAAAGGAAGTAGTTCAGACAGGTCAGGGAAGCATAAAAGAAGATGCTCTCTCCATCTTTTACTGGGACGAGATTTAATTCCCCATTAATATTCTAGTTATTTTCAATGGCAAAAAATATCTGCAATAGCAATGTCTCTCACACTGGCATCTGTGGCCAAATGTCAGTACTTAAACCATGTGTACTCTGAAGTTCTTCTAACAGTCTGTCATTAAGTATAACCTGATACAAGTTAAATCGTGCCAATATAAGATTAAGACAGTGCTACCACAAAGCCTTTTACCTTAAAAAAAGCTTTGAATAGCATTCTGGTGGCTAAATATACAGTATAGCTCTGAGCTCTCAACTTCCAGAGAGTGAAAACAAATTCTCTCCATCCATAAAACACGCAACCAACCATAAGAGCATCTGGTGTCTCTTTTTATGACATAGAGCAGTTTCAGAAACTTGAGAGGAGAACATGTGCACACAGATGTCATTCTTCTCTGGTACATTCTTCCAGCTTTCAGCAGCTAGTAGCTTACAGACTGATCTTCTCCTATGCATCAAGAGCCTCTGAGACACTGCTGAGAAACCTGGAGGCTGTATAATGTACAGCACTTATACAGTCCAGGTCAGGCAACGGCCCTCTCATGGGGTGGGGGCAACTGTCAGTGACTTGGCAGTCTGTCATCCTTTGTACTCCTTAACTGACTGGACTAGATGCTATTCTTATCATGGATCCTACCCTTCCCCATGCCGTTCCATTCGATTACAGTCCAGTATCAGAATACAAGAAGAGAGTCCCTCTGAAGTTATGTGGGTTTTCTTTTCTTCAGGGTTTTATGGCAAAGAAGCTTGAGATGTAACTTTATAAAAACCCTCCAAATACCATAGAATTACACTATGAAAACTGGTATGAGGGAATAAAAAAGTCCATTTTTCTACGTATATTTCAAAGCAATCTTTAAGAAATTACTAGCAATTTACTATCAACTTGGCTTAAATTTAGTCTCTTATTCTTACTTTGCCATTTCATTTCTCATCTTAAAGCATACATACTTTTCAGTTAAAATGCCATAAACTAAATAATTGAAGTTTATTGCCTATGGATAACTGTGGTACAGTTAACACTGAGATGAAACAGCTGAAAGAACTTTCAAACTATTTTCAGTAGTAAAAAGATTCCTGCAAACACTCCTCAACACAAAAAAGGTATTTGGTCAATTTTGACAGCCAAACAGCTGCTCTAGAAAGTTGTATGAAGTCTTTCAATGAGAGAAAAAATACACCTGTTAATTACAATTATCTGATTATTTTGCAACAGAATTGTCTCAGACATGTAAATATTGCAAAATTTGCTTCTGAAAGTAAATGAGAGAATGCAAACTGGCAAACAAAATAGGTCTGGTTTTGCTTGATAAAATGTCTGTCTGTGTCACATTTTAATTTACAAAACAGGATATCTACTTATATATTCACATATAGTATTTAAAATTAAGCATAACTTGGCAAGTCCATCTAATTTTATGAAGGCATAATTTAAGTGTTATTAAGAATTAATGTTTTTAAACTTTAGAGGCTGTAGCTATGACAACTTTTAAAAATAATGAATGAATAAAGAAGCAAACATTTTTTTTCCTGATAGAGAAATAGCAATATTAGTTTGGAGTCAAATTATAAAATGCTCTTCTTAATTTGGGGGATCTAAAACATTAATTTTCACAGAAATCAATTTTTTAAATATTATTTTAGCACTATTTAATAGGTGGAGTGGAGCCTCTGAGTAGGTTTCCACTGCTGAAATTCAGCAATTCATGTAGAAAGTTTATTTCTTCAGAATAAAATACCATTGAAAACTTGTCTGCATTGTTTGTAATTTACAGTATTTTTGTTCATTTCTTCCCTCTTTCCTCAAGAAGTAGTCCTGGAAAAAAGGTTAAGCTAAATTTGGCTCAACTAATTGAAGTTTCACCCGAAATCTGTTGCCTTTGAAAATCAGTTCATTTAGTTAGTTAATCCATGTGGTTTTATTCAAATCAACACTGCAAAACAATATAATAACATATATGCTAGAAATCACATTGAGATTGTTTCATAATTGTGGTTTTAAAGATGTCATCATCACTATAGTGGAAAGCACTGCTGATTTAATTACCTTTTTGTTAATTTCTCTGATGAATATTCCTCTTTCTGTACCCTGCTAGCATAATTTCAGTCTAATTCATATTGCTGTGGTACCTGAGTCAGCAATTGGGGATAGCAGACATTTGCTGGCCAAGTCAAACTATGCATAAGGGGAAATATAGGTCTAAAATAGAAGAACAAGTTTTGTTAAAAATAATATTTCAGTAGCAATAAATAAAAACACTATTAGTTGTTGGTTTATAGCAAACTTTTGCCCACTTGGAAAATATAATTTGCACCAAGCAAAAATCCCTGTTAAATTATAAGAAATATCAATACACGAGAATTAATTTTTCTACAAGGAAAATGAAGGAGAACTTTTTCTATCTAGACATCTATCTAAAAAAAATATTATCCGAACTGAATAGTACTGAAACCTGGCTGAGCTTTATTTGTCCATCTGAAGCAGCCCAGGCAAACAATGACAGATGCTCATGTTGTTTCACTCCAAGACTGAATACTAGATTTGAATCAGAGAGATACCTATTGCATAGTTTACCTTTAAAGCATAGACTGTTGTCTAGGAGACCTAAACAACATTCATTTTTCCTTTCAACACACAAGAAATTAGTCAGAGCCAGTATGCTTGACATATTGAAAGATCACAGATAGGCCCCTTGCGACTCTTTTAGGCAAGATGCTGTGTAAATGTATTGTATTGTTACTGCACTGAAGAGACAGTTTAAATTTTCCATCGCTCATAGGTCAAAACCAGCACATTTCAAGACACAGATATTATGTGTCAAGTGAAAGAATAGAATACTGATTCTTCATTATATAAATTTCTTCAGATACTGCACTATTTTGCGTTCATGTGCATTGAGGCAGATTATTCCTTTCTATAAGTTTACAAAACAATACATTCTGGCATATAATGTTTTATCCTTATCAAAATATGTGTCTACAGTCACTCCATCTGCGTGTATTTTTACTGTTCTTAAGGACTGAGTACAAGCTTCTGATGCTGAACAAGTGTCCTTACAGAGGCTGAAAGAGGTGATGCTGGTGTAATGGTAATGGATTGTTGGTGAGAGCAGCATTTGCAAATGTATAGTCTATTTAACTCCAAGAAGAAATGATAACTTCTCAATGTGTCCTTTAAGAATAAAAAGTCCCACAAACACTTCAGGTCTCCTCTGGTCATTCATTGGTTTTGAAAGAAAAAAACACACCACACAATTTGAGCAAAAAACTTATGCTGAGATTTAATATTGCTCTAGCTTAAGCATTCACTATGAGGGAAGGGTGGCAGATTTTACTCTTCCTCATGTCATATTATCACTATTCACAGGTATCTTAAACATCAAATTCAGTAAGCAAGTCCTATATACCGTGACGTCACTTCCTGTCAATTTTTCCAGAAGAGAGCAATTACCATATTTCAAGTAATACAAAGGGAATTGTCTACTTCTGGTGTCATATTCTCAGGACTACGTTGGCCTTTTAGATTAGTCCACCTTGAGTGAATCACAGGCTAAGCCAGGAATACCCTTTTTTTTTTAGTTTCTGAAAATGCGTTCGTGCTTTACCCTAACACTGATCTATAACTATAAATTTTGGCAGGATTTTGAAACACAGAAATTAGATACATAAAAGGAATAAAACCTAGATTTGTTCATTTTCCCATGCTTTCCTTTATTCCCATGAAGCAACTGCACAAATGACAGGCAGATGTGTACCAGATTTTTCTTTGCCTGTGAACATTTTGCATGTGGCAGGGCTCAGTATAGAGACTGTTGCAAAAAAAAAAAAACAACCAAAAAACCAAAAAAACCCACTGATATGAAAGGATGTCCCCTGAAACAATCAAACATACTGAAGGCAGTTGAGATGCTTATGCATAAGCTGAAGTTTTGTGACACTTATAGCAGTAGTGGAATAGGATTTCAGACATTCCAAAAGAGTGGAAAAAGCTTGAATGGGGTTACAGCTTTACAAGAAATACAGTCTGAGTGGGGAACAGATGAGCTTGCAAAATTCAAGATAGTGTTAGCCTTTATTTATTCTCTCTAATAACACAAAGATTTGTCATCATAGTATTCAGTAGCATTAGCCAATATAATCTCAGTCATGAATGCAAGTAATGTAAAGCATATTTTATCATTTTCTGTGTATCTAATGTAATACACTTAGAGATATCCTCTGACTTAAGTGTCATATCTGCTAACTGAACTGCCTAGAATGTCTAAGCAGGGGAAGAATGAAATGTGTGACAGCTATTTATAGAATTTATAATTTGGATTTTATTTTTTTTTTAAATGAGATCCTCATGTTTTTCGCTGAGCTTGAAAATGACCTGTGGAAAATCACCTTTGGGGATCAAAGGAATAAAGCTATTGTCCATTCTGTCTCAGGCCTGAAATTTTGCTGAACGCAGACTGAGAATTGCCAATTAAGCCTAATTGTGATAAATTATAATCTTTTTATTAAAGATAATGGGGGTCTGCTGCCTAATAGGTATTAACCCTAAAACACTCTTCTAACTGTGGTTAAAACCTTAGGTTAGATTTAAATGACTGTAGACGTAACATGCCAGTGCTCCATCTACTAGACCATTAGTACGCTATTCTCATTTACAAAGGCACTTAATTTTGGCACAGTGTTAAACATTATTTATCATAAGTACAGCTAACTAGACTTTCCACTGTGCAGTTAGTTTTCATGTGATTATAACTCTATCTGAATCTGGCTAAGAAAGTTGGAGGTAGGGAATGCTTTTGCATCTCTGAATTATATCCTCCTTTTCTTGCATTAAATCAGCCCCTGTAGCAGACAGAATTCTGAAATATGCAAGAATTTTGAAAACTTCCAAGTATAAAGTGCACAGTCATAACATTGATATTGTTTTAATATTTCCCTTTATATGAGAGAAAAACCTAGCCAATAGTGACCAATTATTCCCGGACTGATGTAAGCACAAACATGGTAAAAAAATCCCTGAAACACTTATAATTGGAAAAATAATTTCTATTAGGCCAAAATATAAATGAACTGTATCCATAAATGTATTCCTTGGAAATATTTCCAAATTTTCAACCAAAACTAGTGTTTCTAAAAGTCATAATTCCACTCCTTCATGTATTTTAGAAAATAGATTGTTTATGTAGAAATTTTCCATTGATATTAAAATGATAACTACACTAGCCAGGTGTACTCAGCAGCTCTAAAAACATCACCAGCACTGCAATATGTAGAAGCCAAACTTCAGAGACCTTTTCTCCAAACTTTTCACTCAAAATATTGAGCAATTTTTCCTAAGTCAAGCAGCAGCAAAATGGAACAAAGAGCAGAATTTTGTTTCCCCAATATCTTTACATTGCATGTGTGTTAATGAACAGAATTTGCATAAAGGATGGTACATAATATAATTTGTGAAAAACTCTAAACACAAGTGTTCTACTTTTGAGCATAACTGGGTCTTATTTCAATAAATATACATATGTAGAAGGAACTTGAACATTCAAAATAAAACTACTACCTGTTAAAATTGAGGTCATATTGAGGAATATAATGATTTTAACTGGCTTTTTTGCTTCCAGTTTTGCTGACATGTATTTTAGAGGCCTTCTGTGTTGCTTCACAGCTGGCCTACATCTATTTTTCATGCATCACACAACAAAAAAGAATTGTGGTCATAAGTCATAGATTTCCAACCTTTAAGCAATTTGAAATATACACACTTGAAATTCTCAAACACCACAAGGCTGTTTAAGAAGTACGCTGATTTTCCTAAAAGTGCGAGTAGATTAAACTAAAAAACTGTTTGCTATAAACAACTTTACATCTTGCAAAAGGCTAAAATTATCAAATTATCACATAAATAGCATAAGTATTTTATTTTCTCCTAACAATCTGGCCAGTAAAAACAATTTCTGACATCTTTGAAGAATTATGTCTTCATCACACCATGCATTCCCCATTCCCTTCTTATTTCTGTTAACAAACCTCCAATGTTTTCTCGAAAGCATTTAGCATCATAAAACTTATGTTCTATCTGTACTGTTTCATTCAGTTGATATCACCACCCAGATGAATATTTTCTGATAGTATGGCTTATCCTAAATATGCATCAGAACTTTCAGCATTTGAAGTATTGGACTCAGTGACACAAAATAAATTGATATTTCTATTCAGCCTTTGAAATGAATACTCTCTTAATATTTGTGTGAAAGTCCTAGAACTCTATGTGTGCAGAATATGATTGGGATTGAGAGATTAGTTTATCAAAGGATCATATATTTGTGCTGACAGTTGGGTTTTTTGTTTACTCCAAATTTAAAAGGTATTTTCAGTTAACTAAAACCCAGCTTCAGGTTTCAGCTTTTGAAAGTCTGCAACAGTACATAATAAGATTCTGACTTTCCTCTTCTGTTATGAATAACATCATTTAATGATTCAGATTCCTTCTTCTGTGACCTACTTTTAAGAGAAATTACAGTCTCTTAAGCTCAGGGCATGTTTTTGAGTTTGTGATTTGAAACTAAATTTAAAGAACAGGAACTTAATACTGGTGGTTTTGAATGAGTCAAGTACAAGTAGATGCTATCACATTTTCTTTAAACCTGCTTTCTACTAATGTTTATAATTTCTGAGCTACAGAGCAATGACACACTAAGAATATTTATAACCTGCGCAAATTTCAGATAAAAGGATTCACATGTTATTTTTCTCCTTTCAGTTTCTTTCAAAAAGGCATTGCCTTTGTTATGAAACTGGTGCTTCTTAGTTACCCACAGTGCATTAACCATCGTCTAAAGTGTGATTCACAGTGCCAGATGAGCTTTGGCCTTTGTGAAGATCCATCTTCTTCACAGCAGTCCTAAGAAATGATGGAGTAGGAAGAGACTTCTCATCAATGAAGAAAGGAAAGGAATTTACCTGATGGAAGGCAATGAAGATGAGAGAGCCGGAGTCTTTCTCTATTCAAGTGAAAGAACAAGGGGCAATGGGCATGAATTAAAGTGCACAAAATACCATCTGAACACAAGAATCGCTCTTTAACTGTGAGGAGGATGGTCAAACACTGATGCAGTTGCCCAGAGAAGCTTAATGCCCTGGATATTGAAAAGTCAGACATGGTTCTGGACATCCTGCTACAGCTGGTCTTGCCTGAACGAGGAAGGCAAGTGTGGTGTGTGGGATGTGTGGACTAGACGATTTCCAGAGTTCCCTTCCAAACTCACCTATTCTGTGATTCCGTGAGTTGAAGTTACACAATTCTAAAAAACAGGATGATCCAGACTCTGATTTCGAGGACACTGAAGTAAATCTTGGAAATCTGATGTCTTTCCCTGAAGTCAAACCAAAGCAGGGCAATAGGTTTCTCAGAGTAAGATTTACAGCTTTATATAAACTTGGGCATTCATAGAAGCCTTCATTTCCAATTAGAAAAACAAACCAAATTTCTCCCATAAAGAATAGAACAAAATTAATTATTCCATCCCATTGGGAAGGAAGTAATGTGAAGCAAGAAAATAAAAAAGGACAAGCTTTATGTGAGCTTCTGTTTGATTCTTAAGTGGGAAAAAAATAATTCTTGGGGCTTCTCTGAGCAGACAAGCCCATTTCATACCACTGTTGAAATAGTCTGTTAATACTGGGATGAAAGTTCAGAACATTTCGCTCAATCACCAGCTATGTGAGTCAGAGAATGGTATGCTGAGCAACTAGGCCACCTGCATTGGTAACTTAAATCACACTAAGAGGAAAAAAGCCTAAACTCTCAAAACTTTACACAGTCCAATGACACACACGTCATTGTGGGTTTTTTTTCTTATATAAGGGAAAGAGCAAGATACAGATAATTAAAAAAAAAACAACAAAAAAGAACCCAAAAAACAACAACAACAACAACAAAACGTAAAATCTGACATTACACTGAAGTTTTAATAGATTTTTTTTCCCACTGCCAATGTAATCAGAGAAACAAAATTCCAACTACTACACACCAAGCATATTAAACAAGCACAGTTTATCTTCCCAAAAAGCACTGCATTAATTGCCTTCTCAAGTATTAGTAGTCATTTCATCCTTTAATGAGGAAAGTGTCAAGAATTAAGGAGAGTGAAATGTCTAGAATAATAATCATAAAGTTAAAGAAAATGAATGGATGACTTACAGTAAGAGATATATACAGTTTTTTGAAGTAGGATCATTCAAGATAGAAAAGCAAAGCTAAAGAAAGAGAAACTAGTAAAGGTAGTAAAGTGTAGTAAAGCCAACATGAAAATACAAATACAAAAGCAAAAGACATATCACAGAGAAACTACATAGGCTTAGTATAACAACCCAAATAATCTGCTGCAAATTCAGCTATTAAAAATCAGTAGAAAGGGCACAGAATTAACTCAGTGAAAGAGTGCAATTCTACTTTACTCATTTCTTCATGGTGTAGGGTATGAAAGTCTAAACAGAATATAAAGGGATCGTTAAAAGTACAGAGTAAAGTGGAGGAATTTCACAAAATGCCATAACACAGCCAGAAATACACAAAGCAATTTAAAAAGTACTAAGATTTTTGAAACATTTTATCTTATAAATATACTAATTTATTACAATAAAAAAATGTTACATTAGAACATTGCCAGACTTAGGGAAGCTTGCTTTAGACACAAATAAAAATACTTTTATTTTTAGTCATTTTGAAATACAGCTGATGTTTTGTACTGTAAATCATTAACACAAAATTTAAAAGTTGAAACAGGAAGCAAAATGTTCAACTGAAAAAAAAAAGGAAATATTTTTAGTGTTCTTATTCTATTTCCAGTAAAGCAAGCTATTAATAATGTAGTATTTATGAAAGCATTGAAAATCTGTGTCCTTCACATATATTATACATAGCAACATTTCTAAGAAAAAATAGACAAAGCTACTAAAGAACCCATGACCCCATTGAAAAAGACCAAACGGGCTTTTTTAAATAATTAAGAGCTACAAGCAAGAACAGCTATGAGTGTTTCAGGTAAGATTTTTAATAGACTTGATAGTATGTATTATTATGGCCAAGCATATGCAGAGGCACCATCGTACTGTTGAAATCAAATTGGTTAAGGCAGCCTAAAAATGATTCTAAAAAGAGTATTCTGATTAAAGACTTGCTTGCAGATGCAAGTGGGAAGGAAACCAGTCATGATAAATACCAACAAGTCAGCAAAGAATTGAAAGATGTGGTGACTATCATTTTATGGAAAAAAGGAGACCCTCAATCCCTCATTTTTTTATATGCATATTTTAGACAAAACTCAATAGTGGAATTCAGTGTGGCTCAATGACTTCTGTACACATTTATATGTTTAGGCAAATGAAGAAGTCTTGCTTGTCAGTGATTTTTCCAGCTTGTTGGAACTGGATTGTTACAAATTCTATGTGACAATCAAATCATTAATTCCTGTTGCCAGCAGAAGAGACAGATTTCCATTTACAAAAGAGATTTGACATGAATTTGGTCTCTTGTCAGATTTTGCTCAACATCTTGCAAGGAAGGGGAGCTGGTATGCAAATTCACCAAATTAAATGTACACCACTGGCAAACATCAATTTGAAGCAATCAAGGTATTTCATACAAAACTGCCAATTTCTACTGAGGCTCTAAAGATAAGGAAGGAGACACAGATCCTCAGATCCCTGTGGGCATCTGATCCTCTTGGTCCCCATTCCTGAATTATAGGGCCATACCTTCACTCTCAAATCTAAATGATCTTGAATTCTATGGCATGTAACAGGTTATTCTTGAAGGATAAAGATTATTATTACCTCTAAAGAGAATACTGCTGCCAAATCACTTTTTAGCATGGCTGGAGGTTTATGGTTGACTTTCCCGGGACAGAAGGGAAACTAGAAATATTCCCCATTGACAGGTGACTGCCATGTCACCCTGCAGCCCCAGTTCTGCTGTGCAAAATGAAGAGTAGACTGGATCTCTCCCCAACCCAGTGAAAACCACTCAGGGTATCATAAGATTTACATCAGCAGATGACATTTGTAGTGATGTGGTGCCTCCCACCTACCTCGTCGTCGATATTACAGCAGTTACCCGCCTCGCTTCTCCCCTTGGTGGTGTCTGAGTCATGCTCTGAGAAGCCTACTGACAGGAATTCCATAGGACTGCCACACATTTCACCTCTTTTCTCCAAGCAGTCTATCAATGTCCATTGAGTCAGTCCAAATGTTTGACTGAGCTGAAGTTCTCATGGACATGAAAACTGAAGACATGGTGGAGCTGCGCAATGGGGAGGATGAGCCAATTCCAACAGCTGCCTGGAAGGCATCAGCAGAGCTGATGGACAGCAGAAATGTAGCAAGGAGTTAGTTCTGAGACAGACATGGGTTGTACTGACGAGCAACACTTGCTGGGACACAGGTTGAAGTGACTGGATTTATACAGCATGGAACTGAGTCTGAAGAGAAGAATGCCTGGGTAGTTTGGGTATTCTGAATAGATATGAGGACAAGGGCTGTGAAAGTAAGGGACTGATAGATGAGCATGGGGAAGGAATGGCTGGAGTGGATTTTGGAGTCCAGAAAACAGAAAGGCTGAGGACTGAGATTTTTACATGTAGGGGTGGTTGACTGGCCTTACCACCAGTGTGGAGCAGTGGAGGCAGGGAGTTGTAGGCTACAGGAGTGGATGGTGGCAATACTGTTTCATCTGGACCTGTTATAACTGCATCTCTGAAGCTAGCTAAAATAAATATACATTTGGAATTGCCCCTTGCCTACTGGTGATGATCAGCATCTTTTATTTTATCTCCAGAAATGTTAGCCTAAGCAGCAAATGTAGCTGAGGTATATGGACTCCACTTTGGGCCCAGACTCTTACTCATTAGGCTTTATAGCGTGCATGGCATTGCAATAGTCAAGTGAATTACTCCTCACAGACATGTATTTCATAATGGTTCGCTCTCATAGTAATTGCCAGAACTGTGTCTAAGGAGTTGTGTATAACTAGATTTCATATAATATAAATCCAATAGTCCTGAGTCATTTCCTTATGGTTTGTTTATTAGGTGATAGTGAAAAACAGAACAAAAGTTATCATTTCTCTGGAATGTTCTGCCATAAGCATGACAGCGCCCTTACAAAAATCATCCATGTCAAGATTGTGTCTTTGCCATTAAGGTTTATCAGTTGTTAATTCTGGCCTAATTTTATTTTTTACTTAAAAGAAGTTTTCATAAGCTTCTTCTGAGTTAACAAAATAAACATAGTATCATTAGATAACAGTCAAGGGTTCTGATGGTATGAGTGATAGTACGCTCTAAGGACTTCCTCAGTTAACACTTCAGCTTTTCCTCACTGTTGATTCTATTCTAATTCTTGAACAGAACTGGAAAATCCAGAACATTAAGGCTCAAATAAATAAAGCAACATCGTGCCTACCATGGTTCTTTTGCAGCTGGACTACGGATTGGCTCAATTTTTCTTCTTTATATACTACCCATTATAATTTTACTTACTAGAAATGGAGAAGTTGACATGTTACACCTTGAATTGCTGTAGAGAAACAGCACTCTATTACTGGAAAACAGAGAACATAATAAAGAAATCTGAGCAGTGATTCAACTACTAGAAAGTAAATTATTTGATCCCTGAGCAAGATATACACTTTCTCACCCTGTAAAGAACTAGCTTTCATGTTAATCCCTATGAGAAAAGTGGAATGATGCAATTTGGTGAATAGACAGTTTCACCTGTCACTAGTTGTACAACTGCATGTAGTTTGAAAACGGCTCAGCAGCTGTGTTCTTACAAGCTCAGTTTTACAGCAGAATTTATATAATTAATCCATGAATAACTGTGACAGAAATTAATACTTTCTCATAAGTTACCTTTATTTTCTCCCCACAGGCTCTCTGCCTGTAACAGCTCTTAAAGTTTTACTATCAAATAAAATGGAGATAATGTCATATAATCATGCACATATTCACCTGCAATACTGTAACTGAGGGACTCACAAGATATTTTCTTCATCCTGAAGATAACTTTGATGTCTAATATTTGTACAGAAGGACTGCTGCGAGTACAGGAGGGTATTGTTGCACTGACTTCAAATCATTTGGTTCTCCACAGACTTTGGTTAAAACCCCATATATTTAGGTTTGGGCTTTTTTTTTCTCTTGGGTGTGCAAAATCAGAGGCAAAGAATAAGACTCTCATACAACAGGATGCTAAAAAAAAAAACCAAAACCAAGAACCTATGCCAAAAATTGTGGGAAGCCACATAAATAGGCAATGCAGAAACTGACCATGTGATGCTCTTCAGCTATACATTCATCCTGCTTGATAACCTCAGTTCTGGTTTTCTTCTGTTAGTCTTGCCAGTTTGCATAGTGGTTCTGTGATACAAATATCTTTCAAATGTGAACTATGGACTAAAACTGCAAAGTCATTTGGTCTTGCATTGTGGAACTTTGTTTGAAAACAGAATCTCAAAAAGGCTAGGATTTATTTAGGAAATATGACAAAATAAAGGTGTACCAGGTGCCATCAGAACTTTCTGAAGAATGTTTTGTAATGTTCTGCAAATTCAAAGGCTCATTCAGAATGTATCAGAATAATGTATCAGAGTTGTCTGATAGTTAGGCAAGGTGGGAATATACTTTTCTAGAACTTCTGGTTGAGGTGGACACCTCTTTAGGGAAGTAGAATACTGGATAAAATTAGACAAGATCTTCACTCAAATGAGAAATTTATGCTGTATCAAATTCTGTAAGACTTCATAAATCTATGATTTGTAGTTCATACTTCATAGCTCAGACTACAAGAAGCAAAAATCTATTTAAAATTTGAATGAAATGCAAAGAGAAATCACTCCTGAACAATAACTGCAACTAGAGTTAGAATTAAAGATTCTTCCAGGACAGTCTGCTAGTTGAGAAACATGATGTGTATGGTTTTCTCTTTCCATTTTCCCCTTTTCACTTCCCCTCCTTTCCTTTTTTTCCATCTTTACCTTTTTTTCCTCATCGCATTCTCTATTTTCTTGCCTTGTCTTTATGCCACAATATTCAAACAAAGAGATTTAGGATGTTCTAGATTGTGAAAAGTCATCTGATATTCAGAAAAAAATGCACTTCTTCCAGTTCATCCTCAGTTCTTCAATCACTGGAGAGAGCAGGGATCTGTTGCAGTGAGATAATGATCATGGAGCTTTGCTATCTGCTTGCTATCCTTTTTTATGATCAGTTATGTGAACACAAAAAAGACAAAAACTGAAGTGATTCAGGGATTCCAGTCAGTTCCTGCTCCCTACACAGATAGTTTTGAGGCTCTGCTATGAGGTCACAGTCTCCTGTGTTCAGCTAAATGAAGAAGCAAAAGGAGTGGAAAAGCATGTGGTGATATGTATGTTAGAATTTCTCAAGACTAGATTAATGTGCATTTCACTATGTTCTCTAAAAGTTTACCATGACAGATGACCGATATGAAACTTGAAGGCTCTGTGGTTGTAATTGTCCTCTACTTTATTTACTCTGTATAAACAGAATCATCAAATCAAATGTGACATCATTAACACTTTTTGCACTAGATTAGTCATAACTGCAATGCTTGGACAGCTTTGGCCTTCTTACATTCTAAAATGCAAATAATAAATTAAGTTTCCTGTGAAACCTCAAGAACACAATCACTAATATAGGCAGACCTTGGTTGTTCTGGGGCTACAATGATTTTATTTATATATTTATTTATTACCTAGGAAAAGAACTGCAGATCCATGTGGAAAGGTTCTCTTGAATCAAAGGCCTAGAGAATTCAGAACAACTATATAAATGAAATTTTGTGAAGTGGATTTTTCTTTGATTTGGGTTTGGTTTGGTTTGCTTTTTCTTAAGGAAAGATATAATTTAAATCCTTTTTTTGAGTGTGTGTGAACTCTTCAAGTCGTATTCTAAGTGGGTGTGTGATGGAAGAACTTTCTGTAACAGAACAAGTATTTTAAAAGAAAAAGGCTTGAAAACTACCTCATTTCTGTAGATTGTTGTGGGTTAGAGATATAGTTCTGATGACTGACAGAGGCACAGTGGTGCTTGATTCACAACATAGACTTGCACATAGAATTAGGTACATGAGACATATCACTGTGAGAACATCACAGTTTAGTTTCTGTTGTATTAAATTCTCCTTTGGAAGTATATCTCTCTGTCTTACAAAGCAGCCTGGCAATAACACCTGCAAGTTTTAGGCACCACAATATAAAAAGGACATAAAACTACTAGAGAGTGCCCAAAGGAGGGCCACAAAGATGGGGAAGGGGCTTGAGGGGAAGCCGTATGGGGAGCAACTGAGGGCATGTGGTCAGTTCAGCCTGGAGAAGAGTAGACTGTGGGGAGACCTCATTGCATCTTCAGCATCCTCACTAGGGGAAGGGGAGGGACACTCTTGTGATCAGTGATAGGACTTAAGGAAATGGCATGAAACTTAGGGGAAGTTTAGGCTGGGTATCAGGTTTTTCACCCAGAGAATGGTTGGGCACTGGAACGGGCTCTCAAGTGTGACAGCATCAAGCCTGCCAGAATTCAAGAAGCTTTTTGACAATGCTCTCAGGCACATGGTGTGATTCTTGGGGCTGTCTTGTGCAGGGCTGAAAGCTAGACCTGATGATCCTTGTGGGTTCCTTTCAACTCAGGATATTCTATGATTGTATGATTTTATTATCCCACTCTTGTAGCACAACAGTCCAGCCTAAGAAAACGTTTAATGCTGACATCTAGAGACCAAATCCATTATTGATAATTAATATTTAAAAAAAGCTAAATATTTTAGCATCTAAGTACCAGGAAAGCAAATCTGGATCTCTGTTAAGAAATCCAGCTGTGCAATCATCCTCAAAAAAAATGCAGGTAGCATACATAGTAGCTTTTTTCACAGACACCAACAACCAACAGGTAAATTCTGTGCAACAGAAACCTAGGATAATATAGAAATTATTTATGCTGATCTGTATTAATAGGAGCATATATGGAGAAAGTTCTTCAGCTTTGAACTGAATCTTTTTCTGCCTAGAACTGGAACATAGATATTTCTAACAATTTGTAATTGTGGCAGATGAAATTCCTTTTTCCTCTGGGTATGCACAGGTGGCTCTGAGGCTCTGTTTGTATTGCAATTTTGTGAGATGGATAGTGACAAATGCATTGTATGTGAAATCCCAGCAGATTGAGGATTCTTTTGTTTCATTCTGCAAGGGCTATAAGTAAGCCATGTGGCACAAAACAGACTGCTGAAAGAAACAAATGCACACTCAAGAAATAAATCAGAGAAACCTTAGCAGTTTACAAATGGACATTTTCAACTGGATTCAAACAGAGAGACAGAGAGCTTTTTTTTTATACAAATGAAAGAACAGCTTTACTACTTTCTACAGGCACTCATGGGAAGAAGTTTCTATCAAATATTCATGGTGGCCCCTTGTCTACACAAGTCTGGTTGATGGAGTAATAGTGTAGACTCACCTGGCACCAAAACTCAGCCATTTTCCCTTTCCCCATCCAGTAAATCTGTGGCTGTCAGTGATAGGAGCTGATGGGAAATGATAGCCTTATTGAGCTGCCTCATGAACTGTAACTCATTTGTTCTGAAGACCCAGACTGACAGCCTCTGCATTTCTCCCTTCCAGCGAAATTGAGTATAAATCACTTTATCATTTTTCCCCATGACAGTTTATCAGAATTCTGGAGTTTTATATGAAGTCATAGAGGCTGGTGGTAGAAATAAGACTTGCAATCGATCTTGTTGTTGGAGAGCACTGCATCTTGCAAGGTTTAACATTCCCAAAAATAAATTGCAATTTGACTTCCACTAACCAGACACATGCGTACACACACACACACGCGCGCACGCATACACTCTTGACATGTGGCAGTGAGGGAAAACTAATCAGGCTCATTCTACTGAGCAAATAATCTAAGCTTATGATTCATGAGAACTTAAATTTACAATCATTTTCAGTTCTTGGTAAGTTAACTTCTCCTTTTGACTTGTAAGTCCCCTAATATATTCCCTGACCAAAATAATAATAAAATCCTTTTCTACACAATGCTACTTCACCAGAGAAGAAACCATCTGCTCTCCTTTGCTCTCATTCTTAATGAGATGCAAAGTGGAAGAATAAGATGGGTATACTAAAGGTAAACATAGATCTAGAAAATGCTTTATGAATTTGTTATTTAGAAAAATGAAAGACAATCACCATCTATCAGAATTATATAATGTCAAAAATATTAGATAGAACAAGCAAGTCAGTTAAGTTAATGATTGCTTTTCTTTCTAAAGCCTCTATGAGTTGATATGAACTATGTAAATATTATTCGTTAATTCCTGCACTAAAGAACTTGCTGTCCTTAAGCAAACAACCATCTCTTAAACAGGTAAGAAATATCAAGCAAGGCCAACAAACTCTCTACATGAGCAACAAAGGACAAAGACACTTAGAAACATTTATATAAGCATGTAAATTAAAACTACTTACAGTCTGATTTTGGTCATTATATATTCAAGGACACTCAGGGATTTCATGACCACTGTCTAGGAATACAAATCCTAATTGAAATCAGATTTTATATTTTTTTTTGCTGTTTGATTACATTGAACTAAAGTGTGTTTCCTTGTATCCCTGGAACTAAAGCACAAGCCTATCTGACCTAAGTTGAAATGTTTGAATTTTGGTTTCTTTTGTGCTCTAGGACGAATGAATTCCTCCAAGTGATTGTTTTTAGCTTTGGAAGTTATTACATAAAGTTTGATTTCCTTGATCCCTGTGCGTAGATAGTCAAGAATGTAAACCCTCCTATATACGTGACAGGATGAGAGATAATAGTTTCTGCAGGTGGATGATATAACAAAGCTGTGTGATTTAACATGTTCCCCATTCATGACTTTTTTTGGTCAAAGTGCAGCTCTATGGAAAGTGGACTGCACACATCTCCCTGCTTACCAGCCACAGTGACTGTGGCAAAATTCCCAGTAGAAAATATGTTATATCTAATAATAAACTAAAGCCACCGTAGTAGAAGCTATGGCTCAAAACTGAAACCATTAATGTTTAGGCCACGGCATAACACAAGCCTAAGCTTAGCTTAAAAGTAGATCAAGAGCCAAAGATTCATGCAACACCAACCCATTCCCCTTAGAAGACATGCTAATAATCAGTAAGTTGCAAGGGATAAGATGTTTGAATGTGATGGACTTGTCAGCATCAGTTTAATGGTTGGACTTGATGATCTTAGAGGTCTTTTCCAACAGATATGATTCTACAATACTTGTAACACCACAGCTCATGAGCATGTCTCTTACTTATTTTACATGGTTGAATATTGGTATCAGCTGCCTGTTTTTTACTCCCTTAGCACTGAGCACGGTTATTCTTAACAATGACTTGTGCAGCAGAAACCTCCCCCACCTTTCTTTATTAAACTCCACTAAATGCTATTTCTTCTGCTGTTGTATTAACTTTCATCTATTAGAAAATGGACACTTGCTTGCAGCATTAGCTCTACTAATGATACGGAATTCTGCACAGCTGATGGATCAGTAAGCTAGAAAAATGTGAACACAGTATTCAGAAAACCATGTGAGATGAATCTGAATTAAATGCAAACTAAAAATAAAATATGGAGATCCCTGGGAGATCTAGATTAGGGCCATAAATAGAACATCATGAAAAGTTTCAAGAGTTTCTTATTAAGTCCAATGCTAAAGGCATTGAGAAGGTCATTTACATCCATGGCATGAACCTAAACCAGGAGTGGATTAAATCTGAATGCAACTGGATCCTTAATGGTAGTATTTGTAGGAAAAGAAGAATGTATATATAAAAGTGTTTAAGGGGGGTTTGGTTTTGTTTGTTTACATTGTAAAAATCAAAACACAGGGAGCACTTGTGGTGAAATGTTTTAATTTTCCTGTCTTACTACTGAAATCCAAATTGTGAAAATAATCCTGATGGAATTTTTCCTCTTACATAAATCAATGTATAAAGTTCCTAGCCTCAGGCAGACTGCAAAGAAACAATTTCAGAAAGGCAGCTGAACAAATATGTGTAAGAAATAATATTGTAGGGCATAAAAAAGGACATACAAACTGAAATGGATTTTCTTTTCTGTTCATAAAAATCCAGGCTATCTACAGAAAACACTGCACATATGCAAAGTTAGTGCATCAACATGGCTGTCTATTTTTTGAAAATATTGTAAGGCTCTTATGAAAAATTATTACAGTTTTGAAGTCTGTTTCTGCCTTTAACTTCTTCAAATGTGCTGACATTGTACATTAGCCTTAGGTTAAAAAAAGTCAAGTGAGCAAATGTTCAGAAAATACACTGCCCTGCAACTGTCATAAGGCTATTGCTGTTTTCATGTGGAGTGTTTTAAAGGCTGTTGAGATGAAAAGGAATTATAGCCAAGTCACTTAAGTGTCATGAATTTTCCTCTGTGCTTCAGGCATGCTTTTGGGAGTTTATGTATGTCTTGCTAATAGCTTGACCTTCATGGATTATTAAGATGAAATTTTATGCAATGAATATGCTGATAAATTTGAGCTAAACAGCATACTTTGAAACAACTATGTTTAAATATGGTAATTGCAGCAGTTTTGTAAAGGAAAATGTTATTATAATTGCAGAGAGGATTGAGATGATGGCTATCACACAATGGTATGCAAGCAAGTCTGTCTTAGCATTTTATGGGAGTGTTTTCTTCCTTTGGGTAACATATTCTTTTCTCTATTTATTTATAGATTGGAGAACACACAAGAGAAAAAAAAATCTTTCTTTAGACACTGTACTGCTCCCACCCTAAAGTGAGTCAGAAAGATAATATTTCTTAGCATATTAATCAGATTGATTTTCCTTTCATCTACATTCCAGATAGAAATATGTATATTATAAGCAAAGTTTCACTGCTGCTGAAATGAAAGCCCTGTAACACACAAAAACTACTGGAAAAAGGAGGCAGATAAATGGTATCACGCAGACTCATTCTTGTTGCTGTAGATGAATTGTAGGTGTTCCACGAGGGTCATGGGTTGTGACCAGTGAAAAGGTTTGTAAAATTTCTGAGCCAAAGCACTGCAATTCAACTGTATGAGAAAGGCATCCTGATATATAGAGAAATAAATGTGAAAGAAGAAATAGATCTTTTAAATAAAGGAAAGTCAAGAGAGATTATAGAAAGATTAACAGACTGCAAAGCAACAACTCTGAGAAAAGAAGGGATTCAAAAATATCTGGAGTTCAAAAAAACAGAGGCAGATAGTACAAGTTATTGGCTTTATGTATATGCAATTTGGACAGTAAGGTTTCACTTGTTGCATATTTTATTTCTGCAGTTTTGCTAATTCTTTTTTTCTTTGTTGCATTTTATCTTTGTTGCAGAATCCTTCTTTGCAGGACACCAAGTGAGAAGCATGCTAAAACAATGGATTCCAGCATTTCCTAACAAAATGTTCTCTTATGACACATCACTTGCAAAATAGTAGAGATTTCTTTTTGCCTCTTTTTCTGTATATGATAGTATAGTGATTAGAAAATTTAAAATGAATGTGAAATCCCCTTGGCCTGTTTTAGGTTCTCCTATCACTCAGATAAAGATGATCTTTTATAAGCTATAATGTGTTTTAAAATATAAGCATCTCAGCTTTGCCTGCTGAAATTTCAGGTAGAACTAGTAGCAGCACCTCCTGGGATGTTCATAGTTGGAAACTATTCCAGTTTGTAAAATTATAAGGTATTCATTGAGTCAGAAAGTGGGAATAACTGCTATGACCCTGTAATTAGGTTTCCCATATTGTCATAGGGTGTGTCTTCTTATCTCTGCCTTCTGAGTGGAATCACTCATGTGCGCTTCAGTGTTACTTCAGTTGTCTCAGAGGCAAGATTTGAGTTACATTTTTCTTTCTGATAGTGAGACCTGTATTTCTCCCATGACTCTTTGAGGTGTGTAGCATTTGATTTCATTTTTTATGTATATGTAGTCTTCTTTCCAGGTTCTCTGAAAGGTATGTAAACTCCCCTGCAAACAAAGCTGATTTTGTTGTTTCTGTTGGCTTTTTCATTTTGTAGGATTGTTTGATTAGTTTGGTGGGTTTTTTCCCCTATAATTAATGGCCAAGAAAATAATGAATCACAGAGTTCTCATACATCATCCTTTGGCACGCTTTTTCTGTGTACATGTATTTTTGATACTAGAACTGTCATGTATCCATAACTGAGACATATTGCCTGTGCATTGCAAATATAGTCCCGTATCTAGTCCTGGATTCAGGTTCACTTAACCTAATTTTATCCATCAAATATTAAGTTTTCTTGGAAGCAGATCCAAACAAAAAATAGTTCATTTGCCTGTGGATGCTGGTAATGATGGGAATGCCTTACCATCTGTGTTTCTTCAGGTTGTGATCTTGTCAGATCTCATAAGGTAAGCAGATTCTGGCCTGCATAATAGTCAGCTGGGAGCTTTCCAAAGAAAATCCCAGGTGCTAAGGAAAGTAGCACTGATGATTCAATATTTGGCACTCTTCCCTCTGTTCAGTAGCAGACCACTGTTTCAGTATAATATTGAGAAACCATTTGGTAACTCAGTGTGCCAGCTTCCAGGGGAGGCACTATCACTGCAGACAAGACTTGGAGTTAGGAAATATCTGGGGTACTTCTTGCAATGTGAGAAGACAACATAGCATTTTTGGATATAAACCAAAGATTTTGCTTGTGGACTAAACTGCTAAACAGGCTGGGAGGATTTGATACATGCCATTGCAAACTCTATTTTAGATCATTGAATGAACAATATCAACACACAAACTTACATGATGTGTTTTGGGACAATTCATGAAAACTACTCTGGACTATTGTTGGCATTAATTCCTTGTTACTATTGTTGGCATTCTTCCTAGAAAGATAGACGAGTTTTTAGATGCAGTGTAATTGGATTATTAGGCACCCTTAAAATAAATAATTTAGATAAAAGGAACAGTTCCCATCAGATCAAGGAGTAGCCAGGGAGCTGAAATGCCTGATTTGTCTTCCTGGTCTGTGCCCGTGGCAAACCATTTGCAAAGAAAACTGGACTGCCTTATCAGGATGCAGTTTGCACAACTATTTCTAATATATTCATGTGATGTTTCAGTGGGTACCTTAGCATACATTAGTTTCTGATTTATAATGAGCTTTTTAATTCATAATTATTGTATTACTTTCAAATAAAATTCATCAGGGAAGGGAAGGGAAAAAAAGGTGTCCTTATTATGGCTAAGCAGTATATATACTCCCTTTCTTTTTTCTGTAAGAAAATTTTATATTTATAAAGTTTATATATTTATAAAAGCAGCCTTCAAGGTTATTACTCTATGCAGAGACTGGAAAATCATAGAAACACAGAATTACAGAATCAGTTAGGTTGGAAAAGACCTGCAAGACTATTGAGTCCAACCTTTGACTAAGTGCCACTAAGTGCCACATCCAGTTGTCTCATGAACATTTCCTGGGATGGGGATTTCATCATCTCCCTTGGTCAGCCCATTCCAAAGTCAAATGTGTAATATGCAATATGCAAATGTATATTATATGCATATTCAATGCAAAATTTGTAACAAATAAGCTATGTCACAAACAGAAATGACATGCTGCTGTTTTAGACCATAAACGTCACACTATGCATATCGAATCACACTTTGTGTAATACTACCTTCACAGAAGGATAATAAATTAGGACTTCCCTTTTCAAATGCCTGAATACTAGTCTTTAAAATTCAATAACATGACTTCAAATATGGTAGGGTTGGCTGTGTTTTTTTCTGGACATATACACAAATCAATATGGAACCGAAAATTTTGAAGGCAACTGTTGATTATAATGTATCCTGCATTTAACATTTATAGACCATTTATTTGCTAGCAGCAAAATGAGCACAACTCTTAAGGACAGTTTGAAAGGGAAAAGTAAATAAGTTTGCTGTGTACCTGTCCTGGAAGAAGCTATCTGTACAAAAAGGTGGTGCATAGTTAGACAAAGACAAGTATTTAAGTCATGAATTATCATTAGCCTCGTGAGTCCATCACTTCTTGAGAATTCAATGTCTTAAAAGAAAATTACATGCATGTATTATAGAGATAATTCTTCAGGGGGAAGGAAATTAAACAGAATTTTAGCCTTTTTGTACTTTTGGATTCTTGTGCTGAGTATACTATAAACAATGTAACTAAAAGCTACCCTGCGAATGTCTTTAATCACCTGGACCTAAGGAAGAGGGAAAAGAGAGATAACTATGCAGTAGAGTATAATTTTTTGGCATTATTACTGTTGTTATGCTTGGGAAATATTGCTGTATGTTCACTTCCTCAAAATACAGTTTGTTTTTTATTTCTATTAAGAAAGAACAAAGTGAAACACATACTATGATTGCAGAAAGAGTTGCTGAAGTTTGTGATTGTTCCTCAAGAAGCCCATTCTAATCCTTCCATTTTCTTGTTTGTTAAAAACAGCAATATTTTTTATTCAGATAAAGAGATCACAATTAAATGGGTTAGTCATCTTATTAAAATCAAAGAAAAAAAGGCACAGAAAAATTATTTTCCTTGGTACCAAACCTATTTAGAACTGTAATATTTTCAAGTCACATATGTATCATGGAATATCATATCTGAGCAATTGCATCTCAAAAACTGAAAATTGGAAAGTCGCTCTGTAAAAGAGGAGTCCTGCCCTGATACGACTGTTCTTTCTCTTTGCCCTTGCTTTCCACTGAACAAAAAAAAAGACAACTGAAGTCCTTCCCTCTATTCTACACAAACCTCAGTAAAAGCAATCCATCCCTGTAAATTGCCTTCAGATACTGAATACCAGATGAGCTCAGGAACAAAGATCTCTCACTCAAAATGAGAGCTGAGGGTGTTTTTCCTGCCTTCCTTGTACTTCCCCTTTCCACTTCCCAGAAGTGAAAATAATTCAGTATGTGACACTAAAAAATATAGTAAAATATGATGAAACACATTCCAACAGTAGAAATTGATCCCAAACACAATAACATGCAGAAGGAATAAAATGAAAGAAAAAAAAACACCCTTGAATTTGTATCAGGGAAAAAACTGCCTGTTCATTTACCATTTTCCCCCACAGTTTGTAATGTCTATTTTAGTTATTTATCTCATCAGTGTTTTTTCTCTCCTCTTCCCTCAAAACTGTTTGATGTTTTTCTGCCCTTAAATATGGAGCCAAGGGACATGATTAGGCTCCACCTTTCCTCTGAAGCAGTTAAGCAGATATTACTGAAATCACAGTAAGAAAACACATATTATCTTAATGAATTATGTTTCAATTCCTTAACACCTATTATGTCATAATGCTGTCAAGTCTCTGAAATACTTTCTAAACATTGTATTTCTACCAAAAAAAAAAAAAAAAAAAAAAAAAAAAAAAAAAAAGGAAAAAGGACNAAAAAAAAAAAAGAAAGAAAAAGAAAATAGAGGAAAAGGACTCCTAATTTTTATGAATAAAAAAGCCAATATAGTTCAAGTCTTTTTGCTCTTCAAAAACTATAAAAACTACAGTAAATATTTTAAACTATATGAGCACAATGGCTTGTGGAAATTAGTCCATTTATAGGCCTTTTTTTTAATCTTTTGTGGACAATTTTTAAAGCATTAATTTTGTTAACACACCTTTTTATCAGTTTTTCCAACCACCACTAATGCAACTGAAAGATATTTAAGAAAATCTAGTCAACTTAGGAGAAACTTCTTACATCCAAGAATGTAAAACATCCATGAACCTTCTGTTTCTTTTATGCATTGCCACACAATACTTTATCCATGGTGAATTGTCTGTTGCACTGGAAGAATTTGGTTGGGAGCAGCTGATCTCTTCTTGGGGCTGGGTGGGGCATTGGTCAGTGTGTGGTGAGAAATATTGTGCATCACTTGGCTCTTTTAGGTTTTATTCCTCTCTCCCTCTCTCATTAATGTTATTATTACTAGTAGTAATAGTAACAGTAATAGTACATTTCTGTTTGAATTATTAAACTGTTGTTACCTCAACCAGTGAATTTTACACTTTTTCAGATTCTGCTCCTCATTCTGCTGGGGAGAGTGAGTGGCTGTGTGGTACTTAGCTGCCTGCTGGGGTTAAACCATGACAATTTTACCTGCCCTCCTGCCAAATTATAAACTGGACATGATATTCTGTGATATGGAATATCCCTTTGGCCAGTTTGGATCAGCCACCTGGCTGTGCTCTCTCACAAATTCTTGTGCACCTGTTCACTGGTAGAGCACGGAAAACTGAGAAGTCCTCAATTTACAGTAACCACTACACAGCAACAGCCAAATAGTCAGTATGTTTTCAACACTGCAGCACCACCACCACCAACAGTGTGTTATCAACATTATTCTCAAACCACAGCACTTTACCAGCTACTAAGAAAATTAACTCTATCCCAACTAAAACCAGGAAAATAATTCCCAAAGTTCGCAGCATAATCAAATGACAAAATAGTAACAGAAAGCCTAGTAAAACTAATGTACAAAAAAAGCCTCCGGAAATTCACATATGACCTTAACACTATATGAACACATGGTTCTTTCATGCTGTTTGCAGACAAATCTTTATGATCTTCATTAGATCATGATGGAAAGAAAATATGTTAATAGTATTGGTATAAAGGGAGATTGTTATGGTATGCAGTAGTACTATTTAGAGACTTTCCATGGAAAGTAGAGAGGTACAGTTTCAGGTGATCAAGTGCTGTGATGTTGCCCAGAATGAGACTGTATTTGGCTTTCCAGGTTAAATAGTTGTCTTCAAAACATGAAACTGTCCATTGAAATGCAAAGCACAGTCACAAAAGTCAGACATCCCACTGAGGTCTACTACTAAAGATTCACAACAGCCTCTGGCAACATGTAAGCACTACTAAATACAGACTAATTCTAGATGGAAGTCGACAAATATAACCTATAAATAGAGTAACTGCAAGTAAGTCTCAGCTAAAGATGTGATTTAATTAGAACTTCTTTAATGACTGACCAGTACAATAGATTTCTTTCAAAAAGTTGAAATTCAAAAACTTTTAGGCATTTTATAATCTAGAAATTGAATTTCTCTACCACACGTGTTTTGTAATGAATAGGTTAAAAAGAATTTTTTTATTAGATTCAAGAAACTGAACTGGGTTGTTCAATCACAAATACTAATAGTTTGCAGGGAGAGTAATTTTGCTTCAAATTTATGAATCTTACTTCATCTTCAAGTTGCTTTGGCCCATAACACAGATAACACATATACTGCTCATGGATACCAATTTAATACAATACACAGATAATGTGTATTATACATACAATATAATAAGATAATAAATATATGTTATTTACCAATCACAGATAAGTCATAGATAACTCAATGCTGTTCAAGACCAGACAATTATATTTATTTAAAAAAAAAAAAAAAAAGGCAAATAGGAAGAAAAACTATTAAATTAATATTTACTGAAATCAATTAGAGGAATTTGCAAACCAATTACAACAATATTTTTGAAAGTACATCTAAGGCTTTCCCAGGTCATGGAATTAAGACCAAATATACTGCCTCTAGAATAGATGTGATTTTATACTTTTTTTAAAGTCTTGATTTTAGCAAATTTTCAGAAACATTCAATGAAAGTAACCTATTCAATTCCTAGTAGCAATAGGCATTAGAAATTTCCTAAGACAAAATCTCCTTAGGAAAATTCTGTATCAGAGACATTTCATAGATTCCTTGCAGTCCACTGTGAACTACATACAATTCCAATGAAAAGTTTTAATTGGCGGTACTTTTGTCTGCAAAAATAACTTGATTAAGCTTTGTACATGTGCATGAACATGTGTTAGTAGTTGCTCAAAGTGATGTCTTCTAAGAATCCTCACTTATAGCATAGCATGCAGATCATATTTTACTTTCTCCCAAATTTATTTGTTTCTTATACATTTTAATACGCTTTTTTATAAATATGGATAATCAAATAGATTTTATTTACACATTTCTCTTCCACACAGAAACCACAGTTATTGTACTGTATTTTAGCTTTGCTGATTTTTGATGGATTGTGCAACCTCAAAATAAAAGGATTTCCAATATAATATTTTTTCTGGCACATTTCAAAAACACTCTGTACTCCAATTATTTTCGAAGATCAAGATGGCAACAAAATGTGTATCTGATTAGCTGGTAAAATAATACTACAAATCCTACCTACTTCCTTTATATATGCCAACCTCATTTACTGCACAAGAAAAGACTGGCTTTGCAAAGTGGACAAATTAAGCCTTCTTTCCTAAAAGTGCACCACTGAAAGGGCAAGAGCAGGGATGAAAATGGTAGATATTTTTTTCCAAAGTGGTTTTCTTTCTGATTGTGCCACTTTTCTGGTTTTTTTTGTTCTTTGGTATGACTTTACAGGGAGCCTCTTGGTGTATTAATCTGAAAAAAACTCAGAACAGTCCGAATACATACTTGAAGACATCAGAAAGGTTTTTGGTAATGCCATGCAACTCTTGTAACTAATCTGCAGGAGTAAATACACTTCAGAATTAAGATGGTTGCTCAGCTGCTGTAGAAATCATAGTGGCATCATGGCATTCAACACAGCATTGCCTGTTGACACTGCTTCACCCTGGTTGAGGATCTGGCCTCAAGACTACAACTACATAAAAATCATAATGTTGAGAACTATAGAACCATAATTAAAAATATTCTATTTTCTAAATACATTAAAGTCCTTCTGATCCATCATCATTGAAAGCAACACATGCTGTTTAGCCATGATCAATCTTTATGGTCTCTCTGAGGCATGTAATCTGCCGTGACAGACAGGACAGTGGTAAGAATAAAGAACTGTGACAAAGGTTTTAAAAACAGACTACTGAAAGAGATTATCTGAGTTATGGAACAACTTAATGGAGCAGAGAAGAGTTTAAACAGGCTATAACCTTTCCAGTGGCATCATCAGTATGGACTCTGTCATGTGAAAAGTAAGTTATATTTAGTCTCTGCATATGTATTGCAGATAGTCTGCCCTGTGTGGGACAGTCTCTTCTATGGCCTGCAAATCTGAGTCCTTTTGAAGGACATACTAAGCAAAACTGTATTTTTGATTCTGTTTGGAAATCTAAGCTTGTATTTATAAAAGAAAATGTAAAGGAAAAAGATCTGTAATTGTCTATTGTAGCATATTTTATAAAGGGTAGACAAGATGACCCAAATAATTATAGCTTGGTTAGCTGAACATCCATTCTCAGCAAAGTCATAGAAAAGTTGATGCAACATAAAAGTACTAAAGAATTAAAGGATGGTAGCATAATTAGTGCCAATCAGCACAGTTTTATGGAAAACAGATCTCATCAGAACTTCTGATGAGGTGACAAGTTCAGTTCACAAAGGAAACTGTGTTGACATAATATGACTTCTGTAAGGGCAGTTGTCTGCACAACATTCAGATTAAAAATTAGCACTATGCAAAATTCCCTGTAGCACATAATAATAATTTGTAAAATTTCTTCACTGGCTAATCTCAGAAAACAGCTGTTAATTGGGAACCACTGTGCAAAGAGAAATTTCTAGTGGGCTAGTGCAAAGTTCTTGATCTATATAATATTCATTTATGCAGAAGAAATTGCACATTCATGTCAGCAAAAACTTACAGTTGATAAAAAAATGGTGGAATGATGAATTCTAATAAGGAGCAGACAGTGCTACACATATACCTGCATGACAGAGTAAAATGGACTTTTCAAAATAATACATTTTAATATCTTAGAATGAAGATCAAGGAATGCACATCACAGAGTTTCTGATGAAGGCCTGAATCCCAGAATCATAGAATCATAAATCATAGAATGGTTGGAGTTGCTGGCTCCTGCTCAGCCTCTCATTCACCAGCACTTCCAAGTCCTCCCCAGGGCTGCCCTTGATCAATTCATCCCCCAGGCTCTACTGATACCAGAGATTGCCTCAACCCAGGTGTAGCACCTTGCACTTGGTCTTGTTAAACTGCATGAGGTTCCCATGAGCCCTTTTCCTGAGCTTGCCTAAATCCCTCTAGATGGCATTCCGCCCTTCAGGTGGGTCAACAGCACCACTCTGCTTGGTTTCATTTGCAAAGTTGCTGAGGCTGCACTCAATCCCTTCATCTGTGTCATTAATAAAGACATTAAATAGCAGTGGTCCCAGTATGGAACCCTGAGGGACATCATTTGTTGCTCATGTCCATCGGGACTCTGAGCTGTTGACCACTACCCTCTGGATGCAAACATTCAACCATTTTCTTATCCATCTAACAGTCCACCCACTGAATCTATTTCTCTCCACTTTAGAGAGAAGGAAAATCATTCTTAAGCAGGATTTTGAGATCTATAGTGATTAATGAACTCGAATTCCCAGACTGAAAAAAAGAAAAAGAAAACAGATGTAATCCCTGAACATACATGTAGGATGTGTCTGTTTGAACTGGACTTTTTATTTACCCTGTTCTTTACATTGCTGAGACCATTACAGGGAAACAGCTCTCACGTCTCACTTTTGAATGGAAATTGAAAAGGCAAATAGAGTTCCATGAAGAGCTCAAAAAGTTATTCTGGATCTTGGAAGTCTGAATTACAGTGAGAGATTTAAGAATTTCAATCTATATAATTTATTTTAGTAGTTCAATAGCAGTAGTTTTATAGTTTGAACTTAGTAAAGATGATAGAGTATCAGTGATGCAAGAAGAAAAGCAATATAAATATGAAAAGAAAACTTATGGTGATGCAAGACTCTGAGTTTAGCAGAAAAAGGTATAACAAGATGCACAGGATGAAAGTAGAAGGTAAATAAATTCATAAGAGAGAGGAGCACTGCTTTAAGCCTAGACATACCTATGCAACTTATTTAGAACAATGGAGTTTCCCTCACTTTAAAGATTTTCAGATGAGATTGAGTTTTTGTCTATATGCTAAGAGAACTCCATCAGAATTTGGAAAATTACTTAGAGAAATTCAAAGGACTGTGTTATTAAAAGATCAAACTAGAGGATCGCAATGGGCTCCCACAGTCAAACCCGATTACTTATATCTCCACTCACAAATATATAATTTTAAAGAGAAGAGTGCATGGCAAGTATAAAGGCAAAATTGTCCTAACATTTTAAGAAATACCTTTGACCTTTTTACTATTCCCCCACAAACTACAGGCCTATTTTCTTTCTCAGTAGGAGTTATCATTGTAATAACTTTTTCTGACAGACAATGTATCTGATGATGTAAAGTTGGACTGAATGAAAACGTTTTTCCATTAAAAAGCACCAGAAATCCATGAACACATATTTTTGCTATGACAAGTCATGCTATTTTTAGACTGGGTTACTTAAATATGTTAACTTTCTTCTCATTTGAAATAATTTTATAGCTCTTACTGTGCAGCATCCAAGCTCCCTTATAATACCTCCAATATTTTTTTCCTAAACTTCCTTCCTTTTCCCATTCTAAAATTTTCACAAGCAGGTGACTGGTCACAATATTGTTACACCTATTAAATTGCAATTACCGAGAATAATCTCAATTCAATTTTAAGCCTGCAATTTTCAAAAAGCATAAGAAGAAAAAAAAAGATATTATTTAATGACCATGCTTAATAATCATAATTTTTATCCTCAGAAGTAAAAACATTACCTCACATTCCGACAAAAACTTCATTGCTTTCTATGGTCCTCATGGTAAAATGGCTAGAGTATTTCAACAAAAGATGGGTGCAACAGTTATGTAAATGTCTACTACAACTAAAACTCTTAAAATGTGATCCTAGAATTACAAAAGACTAAATACACTCCTCAAATTTTAATTTTTCTAAATGATTTCTAGATGAATGAATAAAGAAACACAAAAATCAGTGTAGAATATGAATGTAAACAGTTCCTTCTTCTATCATGCATTACCTAGCCAGAGATTTGTTGAGGCAATTTATGTCCTTTACAGCTCCCAACTGTCAGCAAATATGTCTCCAGACTGGTGTCTAATAATGTTCAAAGAGGTTTAAAAGTATAATTCACTAAATAATGGAACTGATTAGACATGGAAAGACTTAAAACCCTAGCTACCTGTTCATATATTTGTACCAACATAGTAATGAGGAAATGAAAAATGAAAATAACCCAATTTTGACAATAAAACAGTCATACCACAAAACATCAGCTCTGTTGAGAAAAAATATTATTTATAATTATGTTTTTTTCCATATAATCATTTTTTACACCAGTTTTTACTATCTTGAGCCTGCCACCTGCATGTTTCTTCTGCTGGTGTCTGAAGGGCACAAAAGGCACCCCATGCACAACCCCTCACCATTCTCACACAAACAACCCACATCCAGACTCCTATATCCACTATTTGAACTAATTAGAAATGTGTATTAAGCAAAGAGATGAAAAATGTAAATTTCTTTGTTAGAGCACCTATTTAAGAAAACTTTTACTAATTCCACAGAACATTCCCCAGCTCTTGAGGCTGGTGATTAAGTTATAACTTTGGCTATGAGATATCATCCTATGTAAAAAAAAAATATTGCAATTTTAAAAGCAGAAATCTGAAAGTAAATAATATTTCATCTACATGAAAATGTATTCAATGGACTTTCCAATACTGTGCATTTTTGTTACCACAAGTATTACTTATGTCTAAAACCTTACATTTCAGGAAAAGGAAGAATTGTGGTGTTAACCCTCTAATTGGTTCTCTGACAATATTTATATATTTTTAGTATTGCAGCATTAACATAGAAGAATTTTATTCTTCTATTTTGCATGTGTCAAGAAGATTTCTAGCAGTCCAACAAACTGCTAACAATTACCACTAAGATGCACAGTTATCCCAGATACTGCAGCATTTAAATGTTATAGCCTAAATCAGCAGAGGAGGCATCGTTTTATCTTCTGCCATCATAAATGCATTGCATATTGGAAAGCCAAAACAAAGCCATGAAATAACCTATTCTAAGACAAGCATTGGAAATGCAGTTTTTGATGGCTGTTTATATAAGACAGCTTAAAAAAACCAACAACATTTTAGCATTAAATTTAAGGTCTAATTAATCATCACGGGTACCTTTTTTCAAATTGCAAAAAATGACATGTTCTTCAGAAAAATACAGTAGTGTGACTTATTAGGATTCTCCTCTCTTAGCTTAATATTTATTTTAAATGCAGTGCCTATCATTTAGGTTTTGCAATTAGTGTTAAGGTACTGAAGACAGAAAATACTCTTACTTCAATGTTTTCTGAATTCTGCCTTCATCACTTGTTTGGTTTTTTTCCTAACATTTCCATGAAATTATAAAAATAGATTGAGATTTCTCCTAAAACATCCTACAATATATATAGTCTGAGCACTTCGTACATCATGTCATTAGAGACAAAACCTGCAAGAGGAACTGGTGAAGGGAAGGCATCTCAATATTCAAGGGAAGATATATCAAGATTCTTAACAATCATTTCACATCCAAACTGAATGGTCTCTAGCACCCTGGCCTATCATTCCTTCATCTTCTTGAGTACATCACATATCAGCAATGTGGCTCCATTTCCTTAGTCTGCAATCCTATGTTGTTGAAGGCAAAACTGTATAAAACACATTTTAAAAAGAAGGGAAATAAAATAAAATAATGCAAATCCCCTCTTTCCCCAAACATTTTCAATATTGAGATCATGTATGGCAATAACCTGGATAAGGACTACAAAGATAAGGTATATTCAAGTGAAAGCAAGCATGGATCAAACTGTTGGCATCAATTCACTGGGCATTATCTTACAATGGTGCTTCAAAGTAGATCTAATTGTGCTCATGGCTTTTTCAAAGTAATGCACTCAGCTCTAGAATAAAGCTTACAATTTAAAATCACCCATGTGGTACCATCTGGTAGTAGAAATAGCTAGTATTAGTAGGTTTTTTTTTTTCCTCTGGTGTTCCACTGCAGCCTTCTGATTTTGCATGAGGACATAACTAAGGATAGCACATGATAGAATAGGAAAAAATGTAGCTAAATATAAAATGTGCATTAACTAACATGTTCCATAAGACCTTTGATTACAAGGGGTGCTTAAGCATCAAGAAACCAGAAAACAATTTCACTTTGGTCTTTTAATATGGTCCTTTAAATTTGATACTGTTTGGATTTGATGTTAATATAGGTTATTTGCCTTGTTATTCTATGTAGACTGAAAAAATTCCAAGCAACTGTATTTTTTAAACATAAACTTGACATATCTGGAAGAAGGGAGTTAAACCAGCTTTTAATCTTCTAATCAGTTTTGCATTTTAAGCATGCTTTACTTATTACATTATTTTCACTAAGGTAAGAAACAAATCTGAATGGTCTGAACAGTATTTTTGAATGATCTCAACAGTATTTTTGAATGTGCCTAGATTTGCATAAGAAATACAGAACAAAAATTAAGCACATTCAATGATGGTTTTTAAAGACATTGTAATGTTTAAGGAAGTTATAGGAATCTACTAAGAGTAGATATGTTTTACTTGCAATATCATACCCTTTGCACTNGTTGTTGTTCCTGTATTATTTTCCCTACAGAAAAGGTATTATTACTGTTGATTCCACAAGGCTCTGAATTGTTTAGTGTGCTTTCAGAAATGCTCACTCCTTTAGTGAAATTTTCTTGGTCTAATCCCTTTGGAATGCAGCATTTATCACCTACCAAACCAGTGTAAAATATTTCAGTCCAGGAGGATTATCACCCCTGTATTCCTTTCTGCTTTACTGGAGCAGAAGAGGAGAGGGAGGGGAGATAGGCAGAGTGATTCATCAGCTACAAGAGTAAATCTAAATAATTACAAGAAAATTCCTCAATAACTTTGTTCAGTTGTCTTTATTCATCAGTATTTTATGATTTTTATTATTGTTCTTTTTAAGTGGGCAATATTTACAAGTAAGAAATCAAAACACATTCTATTTTCTGAAAAGCAAAAATCACGGGAACCATAGCCTAAGCTAAAACTCTAGCCCTGATGTGTGAAACAGATACTGCAGGAAAATATTCATTATTCCAAGAAACTGTGATATTTATTCATCATAAAACCATTCTAGCATACCTGTTCTTTCTTAAATATCTTTATCTATTATTTCTATTACAAATGAACAGAACTGAACGCAGTAGCCAAATACTGGAACTACCTGTGGTTCTTTTCTATCATATGACATTCCTTGCCTAGTGATCTATTCATTTCCTAGCAAGTCTTAAGATTGTTTTTTCAGAGTTGGGTTGATGGTTTTAGAGACTAGTCATGTTAGACCTTTTTCCTAACTGGCAGCACATAACCTAAAGGGTATGACTCTATATTTATCATCAGGGTCAACTTGTCCTATCACCTATTTTGTTATCTACAAAGATTGTATGATTGTTCTGCAATTCTACGCAGCCTCTTAACTTTGCCTAACCTGAAACTCTTGGTATACTCAAATATTTCTATCACTTCTCTTTATTTACCGCTTTTGCTTGATCACTGCTGAATATTCTGCTGGAGTAAAGGTTAGCACAAATCCTGCTAGGATACGTTGGCCAGTTCTTCCCTTTTGAAAATTGTCTCTATCTTTTGTTTCCTATCTACTTATAGATTGTCAAATGATAATTTAGTTAAAAAAAAATAAGGAAAAAGAGAAATCAGCAGCATTTTACTGGGAGAACATTATAACAAAAGCAAAGTGTCTAATCTTGCATTTGATTTTCCTTATCTTCCGTATTACTCTCACCAGCTTTTAAAAGAAAATGTCCCATAGCTTGCAAACTCAATATGGCAAATAGACTCATCTAATCCAATTATACTAATCAAATGAGTAAAAAAATATATATTGGGACCAAAGTGAACCGTTTCTAATAAAATTGGGTTTTTTCCCATAAAGTTCTATAAATAGTTTGAAAATACAGGTATGATAACTATAGTCATCACAAAAGTTAGCAGAGGAAAGATTAACTGTATTGTTGATTAGTTTTCTTGTTAGCAGTGGGCTGCAATTTNCATAAAGTTGTCTAAAATTGCTTTCCTTTCCTGAGAAGGTGCAATACATGTTACTAACTCAGTTAAGATTTAACTGAAAAGTTCACCAATTAATGTGACCTAATGAAAGAAAAAATCTCCACAACAATTAAATGAGTTCAAAGTACAGTAGACACAGTAGAATAATAATACAATTTATTTTAAAAAAATTAAAAAATTAATTTCATGTGGTTGTTGTTCCTGTATTATTTTTCCTACAGAAAAGGNTGGAGCAGAAGAGGAGAGGGAGGGGAGATAGGCAGAGTGATTCATCAGCTACAAGAGTAAATCTAAATAATTACAAGAAAATTCCTCAATAACTTTGTTCAGTTGTCTTTATTCATCAGTATTTTATGATTTTTATTATTGTTCTTTTTAAGTGGGCAATATTTACAAGTAAGAAATCAAAACACATTCTATTTTCTGAAAAGCAAAAATCACGGGAACCATAGCCTAAGCTAAAACTCTAGCCCTGATGTGTGAAACAGATACTGCAGGAAAATATTCATTATTCCAAGAAACTGTGATATTTATTCATCATAAAACCATTCTAGCATACCTGTTCTTTCTTAAATATCTTTATCTATTATTTCTATTACAAATGAACAGAACTGAACGCAGTAGCCAAATACTGGAACTACCTGTGGTTCTTTTCTATCATATGACATTCCTTGCCTAGTGATCTATTCATTTCCTAGCAAGTCTTAAGATTGTTTTTTCAGAGTTGGGTTGATGGTTTTAGAGACTAGTCATGTTAGACCTTTTTCCTAACTGGCAGCACATAACCTAAAGGGTATGACTCTATATTTATCATCAGGGTCAACTTGTCCTATCACCTATTTTGTTATCTACAAAGATTGTATGATTGTTCTGCAATTCTACGCAGCCTCTTAACTTTGCCTAACCTGAAACTCTTGGTATACTCAAATATTTCTATCACTTCTCTTTATTTACCGCTTTTGCTTGATCACTGCTGAATATTCTGCTGGAGTAAAGGTTAGCACAAATCCTGCTAGGATACGTTGGCCAGTTCTTCCCTTTTGAAAATTGTCTCTATCTTTTGTTTCCTATCTACTTATAGATTGTCAAATGATAATTTAGTTAAAAAAAAATAAGGAAAAAGAGAAATCAGCAGCATTTTACTGGGAGAACATTATAACAAAAGCAAAGTGTCTAATCTTGCATTTGATTTTCCTTATCTTCCGTATTACTCTCACCAGCTTTTAAAAGAAAATGTCCCATAGCTTGCAAACTCAATATGGCAAATAGACTCATCTAATCCAATTATACTAATCAAATGAGTAAAAAAATATATATTGGGACCAAAGTGAACCGTTTCTAATAAAATTGGGTTTTTTCCCATAAAGTTCTATAAATAGTTTGAAAATACAGGTATGATAACTATAGTCATCACAAAAGTTAGCAGAGGAAAGATTAACTGTATTGTTGATTAGTTTTCTTGTTAGCAGTGGGCTGCAATTTTACTGAGAAAGGGAACAATTCATACATGAGAAAACTTAATGTGACCTGTTTCTATGAGCAAGGCTCCAAGTAATTCCTCAATGTGAACAGGAGTAGACTTGGTGAACCAGCAGAGTAGGGTGTCGCCACTAATGCTGTGAGGCACTTGAGGAATACTGAGTTTAACCTCACTCTGGTGCTGTCCTTTTCATGCAGGCATCTGCAATCATCTTTGTTTTACAGTAACAAGAACTGAGAGCAAAATTTGAAGCAGAAGCTCTGATTTGCAGGAAATCTGAGCCAGAGCTGAAAAGTGGACTTAAATCTCTCAAGGTTCAGTAAAGTGATTTGAACAACAAAGTGGTGTTCCTCTTCTGCAGTAACTGGCTTCCTCATGAGTAAAAGATATTTAATAGATTAATACATGTTTACTTCTTCATGTACATATTCAGATCCCCTAAAGTTTGCACTTCTTTTATATTTCAAGTTCATTGAAACATGAAAGTAAAAAATCAAAAGAAAACTCATGCTATTACTTTGTTTATTTGTGTTTTGTGATGATAAATAGCAGTATATCTTTTCTACTAAATCTAAATTAACAGCATTTTGGTGAGGATGAAAATTACCTATGCATGCTTTACAGTGTTGGTTTAGACACTGAATGCTTTCCCGATGCATGCTCCATAATATGATTTCCATATCAATGAAAGTAAAATCTTCTCTTCTATTATGAAATTGGTTTTGATATTCAGAATTCTGAAGACATCATCATGCTTTTAGGGATAAGACTTGACACTTTGAAAAGCCCTTGAAGAGTTGCTGTCAGATCCTGGCCTCATTGTAGTCAATGAAATAAAAAAATACCCTCATGCATTGATTTCAACAGGGACATGATTTCACCGGAAGTTTCTGACTAAAACAAAACAAAACAAACAAAAAAGAAACAGAACAAGTTTAAAAACCAAACAAACAAACAAAAAAAACAAAACAAAAAGAAAAAAAAAAAACAACAAAAAGCAGTTGGAGCAACTACAGAAAGGCAGACTTTTTTTAGAGTTTGAGAATAGTGAGTTGGTATTCAATCCTGAGGTTCTGTAACAAAATTGCATCAATCCCTGTGTGCCTATGTAAGACAAAAAGATACTTATATGAGTTTTCAGAGCAATTCATACTAAAATAACTTTCCTTCTTCTGTGATAAGTGAGTTGGCTATGGGGGTTTTGGATAGGCAGAACAACAGACAGGACAGAATTTATTCTGGTTTCTGACACTGGGCTATGTGATGTCCCTTATATATATACAAAGAAAGAGAATAATGGATGTAAATCAACAGAATGAGTTACACAGTTGTTTTGAAGCCTGTTCACAAAAAAATCAGTGATTGGCTGTTAAGCTGAGAAAGGGTTTGAAGTGGAACGTGAGTTTCCACTGCAGATTCCACTCAATTAGTATTTTCATGAATGATTTGGGTGATAGAACTTAACATTGTTTATATTGTGAGAAAAAGGATAGCAAATACTGCAGAGGCCAGGTCTGCAATCTGAATAGTCTTAGAAAACTGAAGAGATGACCTAAGAACAACAAGGTGAATTAAATAAAGAAGAGAACAAAGTGCTTCCTGTAGGTAGGAGAAATCAGACAGATAAGTAACATTCGGCAATGCAGAAAAATATGGCAAAGAGAACTGCAGGGGATTGTAATAGTCACTCAGAAATGAATATCAACAGTGTAGCACTGGGTAAAACAAAGAAAATCCCATTCAGTAGCACTTAATGGCAGTTTTATAGATGAAATACTAAAGGTCCTGTAGGTCAGCTTTACTTGGTTCTGGTGAACTCTTAAATGGAATAGCCTTTCTTTTTTCTTTTTTTTTTTTTTTTTTTTTCTTTTTTTCTCTTTTTTTACTTCATATTAAAAAGGCTGCAGAGTACATGGGAACAATCTAGACAAGTGCAATAAGAAAAAGAGACCTAGAAAATATGAGCAATAAGGAAACAAAAGAATGAAAGAAATGTATCTGCCTACAGAAGAGAAGAGAAATGAAGAATCAGAATGATAAATGCCTTTTAACATGTAGATGGTAAAATAAAGATAATGCTTGTCTTGCTTATTCAGGAAAAGTCAAAGATAATCAGTAAAATAATTTTGGTTGGGTACTAGGAAAAACTTTCTGTGTGAAAAAACAGGTTACTTAGTAACAATACACAATTCATTTTATCAGTTTATTAAAAAATCACTTGGCTAACCAAGACAGGTTAAATATCATTATTAATTTCTATATCCAAGAAATAGTATAACTCTTTTAAGCAGATACCATCCACCTTTATATTTCTACAATTCTACTTTAGGCAATTTATCATCAATTAAGTAGAGAAGAAAAAGAGACAGGACATTCTGGACTCACAGGTGTTTTTTAACAAATATGTAAACAACACGTAGTTTGTTTGGTTTATCTGTTGGGGTGTTTTTTGTTTTGTTTTGTTTTGTTTTTTCTTTTTAATTCTAATTAAAAAGTAAATCATCCCAATGGACTTTATACTTGACATATTTCCATGTGACTTTCTACGTATAAAATACAGGAGTTCTACATCTCTACAGCTGGATATTTAATACTAAAAAAGCCAAATAAAATATTTACTTGTTCAAGGAGTTACATATTTAACAGTTTGACTCTTTCCCCTTTTTACCTAATCTAACATGTACCATGTAGCCCATAGCAAAGGAAATACTACAGAAAAGAAACAACCATTAATAAAAATTTAGTATTAAATTTTTTAGTAGGCTGAATATATATCCCTTCTTCAGTATTGGAAATCTTCATATCAGATCTTTTGACTTGAATTTTTCATGCAGTCTTTTTCTTGTTATGAGTGTCTTTTATAGTACCAATCAATACAGAGCCACAAATTCTTGACATTGCTCTCCGCTTTGAAGCATGCACTTTAATTCATTTGCCTTTTTAAGGATTTCAGTTTTTGAAATTCAACTATTCGATGTTCTGAACCAAAACCTTTTCATTCATTTGCATGTTGGTATGATTTTTTTTATTAGGTTTTCATAGCTGACTCCCATTGATTGTTTCATAGACATGGTAGGCAGGTTTTTAATTTATTTCATGTGCAGCATCACTGCCTTACTCTAAAACAAAATTATAATCAATGAAGGAAGAGAATTAAATAAACTATGCAACTTCAATTGAAAACAAGAAGCAGTTTGTCAGTATGTTTATAAAGGAAAATTCTACTGTTGCCATTCTTTTTCCTTTTCTTGAAGGTAAATCAATAGATGCAGGATTTTCAAGAAAGGATAAGGATTTTTTTGTTAGAACTCAAACCCCATTTTCCAAAATTACTGACAGAATAAATACTCAAATTCTTATTTAAATGCAATTAGAGCTTCATGGCACCAGATTTTTAAATATATTAGGAGCTCAGTGTTAAAGCAAGGCATCCCGTTAGTGCTTAAGTACCGTGAATTCAGTGGGTGATAAGCACTGGGGGTTGGATTCAGCTTATTTAACTTCAGCTTTCTAGAAGACAGGTATCCACTCTGAGCCGTGTTGGCAGTGTAAGCAGAGAAGCAGGAATCTCCAAAGAGTGTTTCAGCCCAGCATTGCCTGAATCAGGCAAGCATCCAGGAAAACAGGGGAAGTGTAAAAGTAAGGAGTGAGAGACACTGAATAATTGCAACGTGGGAAAGGGACATGTCGTATGGGCATGGGAGGATGGCAGCACATTAGGGCATGTACTGCTGAGAAGGAGCAGAAGACACATCTTCATCCCCTGCACTCACAGTGGCTTGCTGGTTTTCTTCAGTCTATGTTTTCCTGCCTATAACTCACCATTTAAAAAAATAGCAAATTATTTTATTGTTCTTTGAAAACAATTCTTAGAGTTAGGGTTATCAAAGACCTAAGTTATATGTGAAACAACATTCTACTTATTAGCAATTTGCCACATATGCTTCCAATATTTTGCACTGCCTCTGTATGAGACATGGAAGAGATGATACTTGACACTTATCCACTCTGAAAGCATAATTCTTTATGATAGGAAACAAAGGAGTACTGTTTTATACAGCACACAATGATATCAGTGTAAAAAAAAACCCATATTCTTTATAAATTCTTTTTAACTGACACATTATTGTGCTTGTGAAAAAATGGAAATATTGCCTAAAGCTGAATAGAATGTGTTCAGGAATCAAAAAAAAAAAAAAAAAAAAAAAATCCCATATAAACTTCTTCAATAAACTTTAGTCTTCTGTGACTTTTCATATAGAAGCAACTCTTCTCTGCAGAATCTATCATTAATGCTACATGCTGTGACACAAACATCCTTTAGTGATAAGTCAACAAATGAATGCTACACTCATTTTCACTTTGAGACCTGAATGAGAATCAGTAGTATTAGCTCCTGGAGATGTTTTGCCAGAAGTTTAACACCAAAATTAAGTCTCCATAGTCTTTTACAAGCTCCTGCTTTCACTATGCAGACAGAGACATTTCTTGAAGGAATCCCTATTACTTTAGATTTGTACTTTACACTATTTATAAGTGTGAAAACCCAAGAGTCTGGCAATTATCATTATATTCTCATTCCTGTAGCAGGTTGTATATGCTAATGAAGAGAAAAAAACTAATTACATAGGATCATAGTCTGTTGTTACTAAGCTCTCCTGCAGCCTCTTCTTCCAAACAGATGTCTGAGCTCATGAATTTTTCCTTTATTAAAAAATAAAACTACAGAATTCAGGAAGGCAAACACAACAGCCAGAAGTTGTAACTTTAGTAAACATTTCATGCTTTGAATGTCATCACTGTTTGTCAGCCATGAGAGATGTACAATTAGAAGCTCCAAAGATTTCTGATTCTACACAAATTACACTATATTGTATATCCTTGCATTAAGTTGCACCCAGTTTTGTGATTAAACTACTTTAAAGCATTCACAAAGGCACTGATAGTATTTGGTAAATAGAATGATGACTATTCAAGACAGAATAACTAAAAGAATATAGGGTATCACTGCACAAGAGTTAAGAACAACATTTTTTAAAATTAGAATTCATGTCTACAAGATAAAGAAATTAAAATATAATATTTCCACTTGAGGAATCGCTTTCAGTATTGCCCATGGCAGTATTTCTTATATGGTCACTTAAACATCCAGGATTAAGTGCAGCTGGGTAGGTGATAATATTCACAGAAAACCTTTGCAAAACCCTTAGCATCAATTTTTGCATAATTCTTATGTGAATATTTATGCAAGAAGTTTTTATACTGTATATTATCTAGGTTATATCAGCAATATGTATAACAGCTTTTCATTACAATTTATAGTGTGCTATGCAATATATGAAAGAACAAATACACATACATAAACTTTATCTTGATATTTCAATGAGGAAAAAAATTTAAGAAAACATCTTTAAGTCAAACTTTAAGATAAACAAATACGTTCTAACTGCTTAACTTCACATAATGCAAATCAATCCCCATCACCACTGCTTCAGGATAAATGTCTTGTACTTGTGTTTTAAAAGCACCTGTGGGAACATAATGGATCAAGTGCATTTGGTTACAATGGGCAGTGAAGAATAACAACATTTTGTGTATACTGTAAATGACAGTTAAGAAGAAATACCTAAATGAAAATGCACTGAAATACAGTGTTTCCCCACACTGTCAGTTTAGCCAAATCCAGCTAGAATACATTTGGATGTGCTAAGCATCAGAGGAATGTGCCAGAGGTGATCAAAGCCAAGATTAAAAAAAGCATTTGGCTTTAATAAACTGAGGGAGGAAAAGAGAAGAGTGACAAATATAAAATTGCCAAGAAAAGTGAAAGAGGGAGATTGCTTTGTGCATCTGATTGGAAGTCATAGAAGGGCCCCTTTTATGTATACAGGGAGAGCTCTTAATTTTTAAGATATGGTCAAAAGCCTGACAAATCCAACACCTTTTTTTTTTGTTTGTTTGGGTTTTTTTTTGTTTTTTTTTGTTTTGTTTGTTTGTTTGTTTGTTTGTTTTAATTTTTTTGTTTTTTTGTTTTGTTTGTTTGTTTGTTTGTTTGTTTGTTTGTTTGTTTCCATCTGCGTAGGGAGGTATATCTCAGTTATCTATAGAGGAGGAACTGGCTTCTTCACATAGTTTTGAGCACTCTGGTCTTACTCTCTGTCTACATTGCAAAGAGCAGTTTTCCTATAAAAGGATTCATTGGCAGTTTAAAGATACCAGTGAGATACTTAGCCACAGCACATTACAGATCATCTCATTATTGCTGAATTACACAGCTGTTGTAGGATGGAAGAAAAAGAGCCAGTTACACTGTGACCTGCTGAAGAATAGGCTTTTAGCATTAAAACCTACAATAAACCACACTTCAGTTCAATTCACAAGGTTGCTCTATCAATCAAATCCTACCCTCAAAACACAGAATCCAGTTTCTACCCAAACAGGTATTTGTGGTAGTCTGATAAGTGGGATGTAACACCATTACTATAGAACTCCTGAAGAGATAGGATGCCCCTTAAAATTACTACCATTGAAATTGCACTAGCAAGTTTGAAAACAGCACTAGAGTGAACTTATCCTCTGGGAATAAATTCACAGGGCTAATAATTTAGTTTAATGGGTTATTAGAAAATGAGATCAAATAGTTTTCATAGTTAGTCTTTCATTCTGAGCATATGGAATCAATAAAACAAAACCAGCTGAGAAAGTGCTGTCAGCTGCAGTATGACAGCACTGGAGACAATGAGGTTTTGAAGAGAATATTTTTTCTGTTTATTGTGTACAATTAATAAAAATTCATCATCAAATCCTACACTGTTTTCAAAGTTGACATCGGTTAATTCACTCATCCATATACCACAGATCACTGCCTTTCAGTACCAGTTTTGGAAACATTATTTTCATTGGAATGAGAAAGGAAGGAAATTACATGAAAAAAATACTAATATTTGTAATAACTACAGTTTTGAAGTAGCAATTTTACAGGAGGAAAAATTAATTTCTGTTGTATCTTGAACAGTTACATTGCAACATGGTTTTTGAAGCATCTGTTTAAATGTTTAAGGAGATTTATCTAGTGAGAGTAAATTCTGTAAATTCTCTTGCAATGCAGAAAGCATAGCATGAGTCTGTGACTAGAACATTCACTTTGAAATATTTGTGACAGTTTAAACACATTACTGTCTCCTTAGCTTTTTATTAGTGCCTTCTCTAGGAGCTACTCACTTGCTTCAGTGCAAAGCCGTGTGTAAGAACACATTTCATGTGGCTGCTCAAATTGGCTTAAGACACACCTGTGCATTTTAGCCCAGAGATAAACCATGAATGTTGAAGTGCTTTAGTACTCTGGCAGGACGATGGGAGTGGGACCCCCCAGCAGAAGGGCAGCTGCTAATACGGAGTGTTATAAGATGATGAACCACTGTCAGAGATGATCAGTCACCACAGCCATTTTCAGTGGTGTGGCCTGTGAGCTCACTTCTACCATTGCAGTGGTTAAAAAGGAGTATGGAGGAATCAATATTAAACAGGATCAAAAAAAAGAGAATACTTCACAGCTCACAGGTTCAATAAATATTCATTCATATGTGAAAAGTTGTTGATAGGAATAGGGAATTTTTATTTCTTACTGGATTAACATTGGTGTAATTTTTAGTGACATAAGGATCAGAATGGTTTCTTTCAGAAAATGCAAGTAATACAAAGCTCCTCAGAAACTGTATAGGTTTAGTGTTGCCTTGAAATTTCTGGTAGATCCCTGGTTTACAAGATGGAGTTTATCTCTTAGAATATTATTAGAAGGTCAATTATTTTTTCGTATTTAGAGGAAAAGTAGATGTGGGGAAAATATATTGTAGCCATTGCATCTACATTTAGAACAAAAACCTGTTAGGGACTATGTTAAAGTATTGAATCTGTACCCAAAAAGAATAAGTAATGAAATACAAAGCTGACACCATGAGACTGAAATTTAAAAAGCAGAGCATATTTTTGTATTTTTTTTTATACTTTCACAAAATATGAGTGGTTGCTCTGACAGACTCCGCTGCTTTCAACTATGGTAAATAATCCTTCAGCTCTTGTTCCATAGTTGATTCATATACCCATAGGAAAGGTATTGTAGATGAGAGGCATAGACAACTCCCTAGAAGAGCTGTCATAGCAAACATGCATTCTGTAGCTGTGATCTTCTGAGCATCTGCTTGACTAGAAATAAATTTAGCTTCTGATCTTTCATTTTAAGCAAAATCAACAGTTTTCCCTCCAGTGACTTAAACAACTGGTGAAATGTTAGCAGTGATACACCATAGCATACAGAAGAAATTTCCTTACAGAGGTGGACCATGAAATGCTGTAAAAGTAGGACTTTGTGTCGCTCAACTATCAGTCCTCACAGAGATGAGAAACATGGGGAAAATATGATGAGAAAGCTGTGAAAAGCCAGACTTCATTAAGAATTTGAAAGATATAACACTGGTCAGGATTTCTGCAACATTCTACTATTACTTGGTTTCCACTTCTTATTCTCACAGAATTACATACTAACCCTATGCACCATTTACGACAAGGTCTACTTATATTATGTGTGTCTAGGGTTTGTAGCATAATGGCACCCTGATACCAAATTGGGGCCACTAGATGGTACTGCAATATAATTAATAAATATTAAAAAGTAATCTCATAAATACATATTTAGATATTTTTCTGCAATGTCTTGGCTGTAACACTTGAAAGACTTGCAGAATGGCACTGCCTTTAGACATATAGCTTTCATGTAACTATACATATATATATGCAGTTTTAAGGTACAAGCTAAAATGTGTGCTTACTGATCTTAACAGAATAACCAAGGTACTCAATATATATGTGCACACATATATGATATTTATATAATATGTGCACACATGTAAATCATCATATGAAATTATAATCTGATCAGTCACTACACCACCTCATTTCCATGTATTCCTGTATTCTGTGCAAAAATATTAGACTATGAGAAAAGGGTGTGTATATAAATCAAGATGCGTTTATTCAACATGAGTTTATTCATAAACTCAACATAAAATTATCCCAGGATTGTAAAAGATAAAGTTGTTACAATTAGCAAAATCTATACAATCATATTTCATATTTTTCTCTACTTTGAATGATTTCCTATCACAATTTGCTTCACTATTACAGAGATGAAAAATTCCACTTTTATCTAAATGTATTCCACCATATGCCATGTCTACAGTAATAAACAGATTAAATTTTATAATCAGTTATCTTCTAGCTGGTAAAGATATTGAGGTTTAAAAATTGCTACAAAAATAAATTTTATGAAACCGTAAGCATTCTTAATAGTATCTACCCATGAAACTACCCTCTGAATAACATAACACTGCTGGTTGCCAGCACTATTTTCAATTTTCATCTGTTAGATATATGATCAAGCATGTCAAATCTGCCCTAAGTAATAGAAGTGAAAAAATAAAGTCATTTACTTAAAACATTCTGATAGCTCTTTATCTGAAAACCTTGGTCAGATTTACTGCTCAAAGGCATTTACCTACAAAGTTAACCAGATGCTTTGAGTTGAAAACTAATTTAATTTCTCTGTTATCTTAACAGGGCATCTGTTAAAACAACATCCAAGGAAGGTAATACGTTCAAAATTAACCATCCTGCAGGCTGTTTTATTAAAGTATGTGTGACATTGACATTTAACTGTTAATGACCACTGCCTTACAAAAATAATTAGTAAATGTGAAATTAAAGCAGTATAATGATTATACTAATGGACACAAAGTAATGTAAAACGAATTTGTAACTGGTGTAAGTTCAATCTTGTTGCCAAGTTCATTGCTTTGTTATAACTGAGTTATGCTGAAGATGAATTACCCATTTCTTTTGTTTCCTTCTTTCATCAGCTTCATCTGTGTATCAAACCCTCCCTTTAAAATCAGAGTATATCAGTTGCGTAAAGTGTTCAACACTCATAGCCAGCGTATTTTTTAAGCAGCATGAGTGACAAGCTATGTAAATCATATCCTGAAGTAATTTGCATTATTGCAGTTAATTTGCATATGGATATAAATGGGATTTCAGAGCAACTAGATATCAATCCAAGTAGTGGTATGTGAAAGTCAAACACATGGGTGGATGTGTGCTTGCCAATGTTGGGATATTAAAATGGAAAAACACTATATACTACAAGGTGCCTATTTCTGTTTGGTCCTTATAGCTTTGCTGAATAAAAGGATGGGGACAAGTGGGATTGGTAGGAAGAAACAGGCTCTGTACTTGCTCCCACCCTTGCATTTATTTCCACCATCAATGCAGTACTGGTGTCAATTTGTTGACAGGAAGTGCTACCACCATTTCTTCCTCTTCCTCTTCCCATTAGAATCACCCAGTGGGAAAGGAGAGGAGAAAGGATGGGCTGCCCTACAGCCACTAAAAATCAGCCATCTCTGGCTAATCCTGGAATAGCATCTCAAATCAACAAGGGAAAGGAGGACTTCTTAGTGATGAAAAATTGTTAATGCATGGGCGTCATATGTTAGTGGATTTCTGTACTGCTCATTTCCCCCTTAAGATCTTTTGCATCAGATGCTCTCGCATAGTGCGGGTTGGTTGCTCAGCCTGGCTGGAGGCAGGAGAATGACTAGCCATATCCTGAAGTCCCTTCTGACCTTATTTTACTATGAACCATGACTATGAGTATGAAAACACTGATTTTAATCACAGTGCACTCTGGCAGTTGGAGAATCCTATTGACATAATTTCTTACATTTGTCTTTATGATATGGAAATCAGACTAACTTGCAGTTCATCTACAGAGTGGATAATACTTGCAACAAAACAGCAGCAAACTCTCTCCATAAATCTTCATTTCTCCAGTAGTTCTGCCTTGCAGAGCCATCTCTTTTCCCAAGATATTCCCCAGCGATGCCATTACAGAGCCTTCCTACTGCTCCTTATCAGCTACTGGGAAAACTTCACCAAGTTTTGGTTAACCTTCCTGATTCATATTTACCTCAGCAGGAAAGGGCAAGAGTTACACATTTGCAGCATTTTACTTGACTTGAGGTTTACTTGACTTGAAGGTTTATATGCAACATTTTCAGTATTTTGCTAAATACACTGTCAGGAAACTTAAATATTCGTATAAATTGAATTGTCTTTAAACTAAAAGATTCTAATTCTTTTTGAATGTATTATGTCTTCCAAACACAGATAACCTTCATCTTTCCACATTTTACTTAAGATACTATTCATCTTTACTTATATGTAAAGACCCTTCGTTTTTCTTCCATAATAAAGCATGCAAAATTGTGAAAAGTGAACTGATTATTTATGACATGATAATTAGCTTTTTCTGGTGAAGTGCAACAAGCTATCTGTGGTTGGATATAGGAACTCAACTGCAGAAAGGACAAATAGAAAGCTGAAGTACTCAACTTCATTTAAAAGCTTAGAGGGAATGTTAGAAAAGATGGAGCATGACTCTTCACACATGTGCACAGTGAAAGGACAAGAGGCAATGTCACAGATTTCAGCAATAGAAATTTCAGCTGCATATCAGTAGAACTTTTTTTAACAATGAGAACACTTAAGAAATAGACAAGTTGTGAAATTTCCATCCTTGGAAACTTTTAAAACTTGCCTAGCTAAAACTCTGAGTAACCTGATAAAACTTTTAAGTTGGTGCTGCTCTGAGCAGGAGACTGGATTAAGTGACCTTGAGAGGTCTCTTCCAACATGAATAAATCTGTGATTTTGGGAATCTAAGTTACCTTATATTTCCAGTTATTTGGGGTGGGTAGGAGAGAATGTGTCCAGAAACAGTTGATTTCCATTCAAACTTCTGCCAGAAAACAACCTGATTATGTATTTTGCCTTAGCTTACATTTTATTAGCTATGCTACACTGAGTTCCTTATATCATATTTAATGATTTCAATTTTAAATAACTGCATTTTAAAATCTTCCTTATTCTTTCATGTTCCCCTGTTGTAGTTCAGGAAAGGAAAGCAACATAATTTGAATGTAAATAGAAGCCTTTTTTTTTTTTTTTAGAACAGTAGCTTACAACTCAGATGTGTAGAAGGAGTACTAAAATCTCGAGGAACCACACTTTGACTACACATAGTTAGCTATATACACAATATCCCCAGTGTGCTTAGAGTTCTTAGGTACCACTGTTCTGTACCTAACCTTTCATATTCTTAGTCTACCTGTTTTCAGATCCAAACGGAAGAACAGGATTTACTTTTATATTTTTTTTTCTGACCACTGCAATACATGGAGTAAGATCCAGTGTGGCAGCCTCACTCAACTTCCAAACCTGCATCTCTAAAATATCCTGTGTTGTACAGAGATTAAGAAAAGGATTGTGAAAAAAATCCAAAAAACCCAGTTGTGACTGCATAATTAAAAGATATAAAAATTATTCTAAAGAGTGAGCTGAATCATACTTAGCAAAAAAATCTTAATTCTCTGGATACTGGAGTGTTTGACTTTCAAACATCTAATTTTTGTGTCAAAAAATATAAAAGAACAACCTTATGATTTAATATATTAAATGCAACCCTTGTATGTTATTAGGTATAAACACAGAAGATGTCAAGAATGCCACACAAATAGAAACTAAATCAATTTTGACAGTTAAAATGAGTTTGTAAAAAGTGTATTCTTGGTCACATTGACATAGTACTCTAGGGAACCTCAGCAAAGTGATTCTGGAGCTCAGCCAAGCAGCAGTGAGAGGAGAGCTCTTGTATCTGGTCACACAAATAGAGTTGCATGCAAAGAGAACAAGTACTGACTCAAGGCTGGAATCACGTGCAGCAAGTGTCACTTTGCACCTTGAACCCCAGCTGGTTCCCCTTGTTCAGCACCCCAAACCCAGCCTCCACCTTCACTTCCAGTAACTGACTGCAGTAGCATCATCACTTGCACGCTTATTATGGGACCAGTGCAACCTCAGCCACGCATTTTTTTTCAGCAATAAAAATGTTTACTTATTTTTAAACCAAAAATGGGAGTATGATAGTTCTTACTCTGCTTTTATTCTGTTTGTGGGATCATTAGACATCATTAGGGGAAGCTTTTAAATGCCTTAAGCAAGAGTACTGTTCTTCATCACATGGGTATATTTTATTGTTATTTTTCTGAGAGTCTATCTCCTTGTGTCCTTTCCTGGGTGTAAAAAAATCACAGAAATCTTACATTTTTCTCAGAAAGGCTTTCTATTGTGTTTTACTTTTTTGTTTCACTAGTGTACTTCAGATGTGCCACATTCAAGACAAAAGCTTTTCATATGCTACATTTGCTTAGCCACAGGCCAAAATAAACATTACCAGTCCTGACACCTTAAAGTCCAACTTATACCGAATACAGCACTCACCAGCAAGCAAAACAACACAGAGATTAATTAAATATTTCTGAAGAGTAATACTGAAAAGTAAGTCTGAGAAGTGGGCTTTCTAGGATTCATTCACAGATCCACATAAATATAAAGCTTAAGAACTAGTAATTGAATTTCCTCTTTGTTACAAACCTTTCTTACATAGCCATAAATATTCCAGCTTGCTGTGAAAGAATTTCAGTGAAGATAACTGTGCCTCTAGGACAGAAAATACTTAGTGTGATGCCATTTCCCACAAGATATCTATGATTGTAATGGTGTATAATGCAAACAGATTAAAAAAAATGTTCACTAATAATCCTTGAGCCTCCTCAGTCTCTTCAGAGATGATTATTTCATTGTTCTAAAAATTTCTGGGTCTTTGCAGACTTGTTGCAGTGTAACAAGGAAAAGCTGTACAAATGTCACAACCTACACCCCCACAACTAAACTAAAAAAAAAAAAAAAAAAAAAATTAAGCTTGCAAGCATTTAGTTATAATTATTATTAACAGTGATTAATATTTACAATTCAAACATGTCCTCTCCATTCTATTAGCAGGTGATGATGGAAAACTTGTTATGCACATGCACAGAATGAAACCTGTTCTTAAAGCTTCAAAAACAAAAGCAGCTTAGTTTTATTTTATTTGGTATTAAGCTATAAATTATACATACAAAAATAAACTATAGACATCTGAACTATTATTAGACTGTAGTTTTAACCCATCAGTTCCTAAAGCCATGCTGTGCCAGATCCTCTCTCATAGTTTACAGCCTCAGAGGCATCTCTCTGGTACCTGCCTAAAGGTTATTTTTTATTCTCTATTTAGAACCAATTCGGACCAGAGCTTTTCTCAAAGTTCTACATGCCATTCCAAACAAAAAGAAATATGTAAGATTATAGCTACAAGTTTAAAGCTGCAGTTCTCCCAGATGAAAATATAAATAATAGAGAAGATTCAGTGCAAGATTTATGAATATGACTGAGAGACATAACACTAAAAATGATCCACTTTGTAAGATACCTACATCCGTAAAACAGTCAGAGACTCTGAAGGGTCTAGAACAGAAGGATAAGTTATATCCCAAAGATAGCCAAACAGTTGGATATCTTTCCATTAGACACATATTTCTAGTCCCTAGATCCTGCAGGCTATTTGGTCGTGTGGGGGAGTTTTAACATACCATTTGCAGTTGAAAAGGAAAGGAGACTGATGTCCCATGTGTGAATTAGACCTTTTGTAGATAATGAGTTGTTCTTTATCTATTTCTTAAATCCATTTTTTCTCTGGACTTTTCCTTTTCTCTCTCTTTTTAGCAATTCTGTGGCTCTGAAAGCAAGTTGAAGTTGAAGAAATATACTCTACTGGGTATTTCAAGGCAGATCATATCACTGGAACAAATAATACCTCTAAAGACCAAATAAAAAATTTAACTGCATTCAAATATAGGCCTGAATCCTATAGTTGGTTGGGAAACACTCTAGATGACACAGCCCTAGACTTCATAAAAAATTCAGTTCAAGGTTTAGATACTGTTTGTAAGCCCATTTTTGTTCTAACTAGCACTTACTAGTGTTCTTAAGGTGTTTTCATACCCATTAAGACACAGTGCTCAAACAGCTGCTTCTCCTTTTTCCACTCTTTTCCATCCCCTTTCACTTCCCCAGACAAAGTAAGCATCCAAACATTTGCAAATTTAGGAATGCAGGTGGCTGAAACAAGCAGGTGGAAAGAGGGTGGAATGCATTGAGTATAACTGTACAACGGGTGCCAGGTTTGTTATATACATTAGTTCACTGAGCAATAAAGAAAGGATTTTAACCCAATAAAATATATTTAAGTTCTTTTATTTACTTTGGTTTTTGCCAAGTTTTTAATGAGATTGGGCCTGTCTGGAGGTATAAAACCCAGAAAGTGTAACATTTTACCTGGAGAAAATTACTTTACATCCTCAGGAAATGAAATTTGGATGCTTTTGAAGTTAGCATCTTTTGAAGAACTATATGTGCATGAAATTCCCTTGTCTCCAGTAGCTTTTGTACTGTGGGGGTGATTTGAAAGAAAACACAGGTAAGGAAGTATCTTTGCCTCATCTATTCTTCCTACAATTGTGTTTAACTTTCTGTATCATAAGGTATCAGTAACTCACAAAGTATCAGAGAATTATAGTTGTAATTTACAATTGAACTAAACTCCCTATAATCAGCAACAGCAACTAAAAGTCTGAGCCAAGAAGAGAATGTGATCTTTTTGACACATGGGATTCTCCTTGATGGTCAGTTCACAGCGATCTGAGAATAATTCAGCATGGACAACTATATTTAGAAGTGTATTACTCTAACAAAATAAGTTGTTGCTGTTGTTAATACTTTGTCCCACAAATTGCCAATTTTCTGGGAACACCTTAGAAAGTAAGAGTTTTGGTTTGAAATGTTGGTGAGCACATTCCCAACTGCCACTTTATGTGTTATCACTTACAGTGTCTATAAAACCCCATAAATTCATCCTTGGGAAAATATATTTTTCCTATGGATTTTTACTGTGTATAAGTGTTCAAGCATAACATTACTATCAGAAGCACAACCTTAAAAACAATTGCTGTAGCCAAAAGGCAGCATGTTCTGCAATCTCAGTTTATAACTTTTATATAATGAATGTTCCCTTTCACAATTGTTATGCTATGGTATAAGACCACTGAAAGGAATCCAGCTAAGTAACAGCAAGCTAAATGACACAAAAAAATATTTGTTTACCCCTGCGTTGGCAATGTTTTGCATTCACAAAATCACTAATTAATGTCTCTCACAGGGGTGAAATTTTCAGTGCAGGACTATTGAAAGGGGCAAAAAGAAGTAATTGTCTCTTACAACATGCATAGTATTATTGTTGTGGGCATCAGAATGTATATCTCCTTACTGTTTAGTTTAGAAGTTTCTAACACATCCAGGATACTCCAAAGTTCCATGATACTACTACGTTCATTCTGGTAACACTAAAAGGATGAGTAAAACGGAGCACAGCCTGTTGACTATGGCATGTTCACGAAGTGCTGATGGCTTAAATGTATCCAGTGGTAAATTACCTTTGAAAGGTCCCCAGCCTCCAAATAGAAGCAGATAACAAACACATTCCATGTAACCCAAAGGACCAGCCAGACAGCATACTGTAGGGAGGAAGAGAGAAACACTGCATTAACAACTCCACTGTCACCTTAGTTCATGAGACCATTAGTTCAATCCAAGACAAAACCAGACTCTAAATATGGTGCATATGAATAAAAATGTTACACATAAAAGAGAATGAAGAATAAATTCTCCCCTTTGCCAGGCACATTTTAGAGTGACCTAGTGAGTACTCAGTCACACCAGAAAAATCTATCTCAGAAAACAGTTGATAGATCTGACATTTGAATATAAGACTAATCTGTATCTCTTTTTTTTTTTTTTTCCCCCCAAATGGGGAATACTACACTAGAGAGGCATGTAACATCAATTATATAATAGAAGTGCAGAGTTGTTTATTCTAATGGTTATTAAAATATAACATACTAAATAACAGTCTAGTTGAACTAGGCCCTGGATTCTGCCAAACTTCAGATTTAGTCTAAAGAAACCACCATATATATATATATATATATATATATATAACCTGAAGAAAATAAATCTATATATACAGTTTATTTTGTGGTATCTCTTCAAAATAGGGAGGGATTTGGTCCTGACAGCTGCCTCTATCAATATATTTTGTGACATTCCAAAGCAGGGCTCATAATTATTCAATACCCTCAAGGGGCATACTGCATTTTTAGCTGCCAGTTTCTTGGTGGTTTTGTTTGTTGGTTATTTTGTTTTACAATGTACAGGAGAAATATGCATGCTTAAGCAATATCTGTTCATTGGTAGTCGCCAAACTTGCACATGTATCTGATGTGAATAATGGAGTACATTTGCTTTCCTTCTGTCCACTATTTTGCTTCTGTTTTGTATTCATAAGACCTTATGTGCTAGGACTTAAATCTACATTCCCCTGCTGTAATGCTGGAGACTCTTGTATAAAAAGTTTGACCTGATGTTGCTACTCTTATCTAATGTTTGTACTTGAGAACTTCCCTTGACAAATTAGTCTGTCATCTAATAAACTTTAGGATCTACAAATGTCTTTCTAATGACTGTTGTAGCTACCCTCTTGTTGTTCACAATTTAATTCTGCATGTTTGCTAATTTCACTCCACATGACACTGCATATGTGTGAACTACGACAGTAATAGGACAGTATTCCCTATCTGTTATAGCCAAGAGCTATTTTCTCCTTTTATATCACCACCCTGTTTCTCTGAAAGATTTGCGGACTTACTCTTCATGTCTTACAGTCTTTTCTCTAAACTATATTGATTAAACTTCAATAAACTACTTTTTCAAATCAAGCAACTATTTTCTGCACACCTCTGTGTGTTCACAGTCTGAATAAGCAGAAACTATTTTGGACTGTATACTATCCATCCCACACAAAAATTACATGGCAAACTATGATTTGTCATGAATGACAATCTCATTCTCTAAATTCAGTAACAACCTGTGTAGGATTCTTGCATTTCTCTTGCAAGTCCTGTTTTGTATCACATTGTTTATCATTCAGTATGCCTACCTAATCTTCTAGATATTGTGAAAATAATACAATTCTGTTATTTCTCAGGATCTAAACTGAGTCTATACCAAATATGACTAAAATTTAGACCTGTTCCAAGTTTTTATTTTTACAGAAAACCACATAATTTCAAGCCAGCCTAGCTATTAAATAGACTATGTACATATTTTAAAGATTTATGATAAATATTGTTTTGATTCAGTGGACACTAACCCAGCTTTAAAGGCTTGAATTGATTTATACAGAAGTATTTTAAGGTAATTTAAAGCATACAGATTACATATACTTTATAGGTCAGCTCTTTCTGGTCACAGATGATAGATTAATCTAGGTCAGGAGGGACTCTCTGGAGGTCACCTGGCCAAATCTCTGCTTAAAGCATGACCAGCATGGATCAAGTTTTGCAGGAATATATCCAGAGATGGCCTCATTAATCCATGTCTCCTCTTTAAGTGTAGGCTAATAAAATTTTAGAAGACGGGAACTTAGTTCAGAGGCATGGTGCTAATAACACAAAGGCTATGGATTTGATACCTGTAGGGGCCATTCACTTAAGAGTTGGACTTGATCCTTGTGGGTCCTTTCCAACTCAGAATATTCTGTGAAATCTATGAAACACAATCAAATTTTTTAACACAAGTCTGAGACATTAAGTATATTGAGAATTTTATTTTCTTGTATCTTGCTCATAATGCATGCGGCTTCACATGTAACATGGAGCTTTATAAATACAAGACAAGAAAAAAAACATTAATTTAGATTCAATAACCTTAATTTGGCATTTTTTTAACCAACTCTGAAGCATTTTAGCTTGCTGGGTTCTGCCAATTATTTTAATACTGGAATGTTATATATTCTGATGCAGTTAATACAAGTATTCCTTCTGACACACGGAATTTTTATAGTGAAAATTCTAAATACTGCATTTAGACTGGTCTCTCAAAAAAATGAGACTGAAGAAGTANAGACTAATCTGTATCTCTTTTTTTTTTTTTTTCCCCCCAAATGGGGAATACTACACTAGAGAGGCATGTAACATCAATTATATAATAGAAGTGCAGAGTTGTTTATTCTAATGGTTATTAAAATATAACATACTAAATAACAGTCTAGTTGAACTAGGCCCTGGATTCTGCCAAACTTCAGATTTAGTCTAAAGAAACCACCATATATATATATATATATATATATATATAACC
>VXBX01008401.1:229225-253644 GCA_013400415.1 Scytalopus superciliaris
ACTATTTTGGACTGTATACTATCCATCCCACACAAAAATTACATGGCAAACTATGATTTGTCATGAATGACAATCTCATTCTCTAAATTCAGTAACAACCTGTGTAGGATTCTTGCATTTCTCTTGCAAGTCCTGTTTTGTATCACATTGTTTATCATTCAGTATGCCTACCTAATCTTCTAGATATTGTGAAAATAATACAATTCTGTTATTTCTCAGGATCTAAACTGAGTCTATACCAAATATGACTAAAATTTAGACCTGTTCCAAGTTTTTATTTTTACAGAAAACCACATAATTTCAAGCCAGCCTAGCTATTAAATAGACTATGTACATATTTTAAAGATTTATGATAAATATTGTTTTGATTCAGTGGACACTAACCCAGCTTTAAAGGCTTGAATTGATTTATACAGAAATATTTTAAGGTAATTTAAAGCATACAGATTACATATACTTTATAGGTCAGCTCTTTCTGGTCACAGATGATAGATTAATCTAGGTCAGGAGGGACTCTCTGGAGGTCACCTGGCCAAATCTCTGCTTAAAGCATGACCAGCATGGATCAAGTTTTGCAGGAATATATCCAGAGATGGCCTCATTAATCCATGTCTCCTCTTTAAGTGTAGGCTAATAAAATTTTAGAAGACGGGAACTTAGTTCAGAGGCATGGTGCTAATAACACAAAGGCTATGGATTTGATACCTGTAGGGGCCATTCACTTAAGAGTTGGACTTGATCCTTGTGGGTCCTTTCCAACTCAGAATATTCTGTGAAATCTATGAAACACACTTAAATTTTTTAACACAAGTCTGAGACATTAAGTATATTGAGAATTTTATTTTCTTGTATCTTGCTCATAATGCATGCGGCTTCACATGTAACATGGAGCTTTATAAATACAAGACAAGAAAAAAAACATTAATTTAGATTCAATAACCTTAATTTGGCATTTTTTTAACCAACTCTGAAGCATTTTAGCTTGCTGGGTTCTGCCAATTATTTTAATACTGGAATGTTATATATTCTGATGCAGTTAATACAAGTATTCCTTCTGACACACGGAATTTTTATAGTGAAAATTCTAAATACTGCATTTAGACTGGTCTCTCAAAAAAATGAGACTGAAGAAGTAATATTCATGCACAACGCCTGTTTCCTTGAAAGATCTTTTGTGCTGCAGAACAATTTTAAGCAAACTGGGCAAAATAATAGAAGATTCAAAGATAATTTCTTTACAAAATTTCCAGGAAAGTAAGCTTTCAAATGGGAATATTAAGGCCTTATACAGAGAAGGACTTACAAGGTCATCATTTATCAATCAACATGAAGGGGGAAAATGTGAGCGAGAGACACTGTAAACTTGGTTTCATTAGATTGGCTGTTGGTGGCACAACTTGTCCCATAGCATAGAAGCAACAGCTGCTTAAAAAGCTCATTGTGCACAGCACATTAACAGAACACTCCAAGGTACCTTGGAGTTGCTTGTCCCAGCAGAGAACCTTATTACATGAAGAAGCAAAAGTTTTCTTTTCCACTGTATAGTCTATCACCCAAAAAAGACAAGATTATCTGCCATTTAGATAGACTCTTTTAACAAGCATCTGTTCTTATTGTATTACAGATAAGGTTAAATATTTCTTTTAAAGGTATGTTTTAAACTGCTTCCTTCTCAAATGTTATATTAAGGGTTTGTTGCCTGAATTCTGTGGATAAACACTGAGTTTAGTTGCCTTGAAATACAGGAAATTTCTGCTTCCCACTGCTTCTTATTTCAGATGCTTCAGATCTATCATATCTCTTATCTCTGGATCACATGCAGTCACAAATGCCTCTTGTTGTCTATGTGCTTCAGCAAATCGTTGCAGAAATTCAGCTCTGAAGGTCTATGACAATGAACAAATCCCCTTGGCACTCTCTATTACATGTATCTAATTAGAAACACATACGAGTTTTTCAAGGGCTATAAGCTGTATTTTTTCTCATATGTGGGAGTTCAAGACAGCTGCATTATCTGATAGAAGCCACTTCAATGTTTCAGCAGACAAGACAAGAACTTTGATGAATACACACTTGACCAAGCAGGAGATACTGACAGGAGGCACAGCAATGACAACACAGCTTATTATTTTTATGGAGATTCACTCTGGAAAGAGGTGTAACCGGAAAGCTAAGACTGAAGTTTTTAGTGCTTACTAACTGGAAAATTTTTAGCCAATCAATAAAAGTTCCTTTAATTTGTAAAATAAATTTTATAGATACAGCTCTTAAAAGTTATAATATGCTTTCTATACTTGAACTAAACTTGAATGTACAACAGTCTGCAGAGAATTTGAGAAGAATTAGCTACCATATGATTTATTGATACAGTGCAGTTACATGTTTGAAAATTTCTATGAATCATCACAAATGAATATAAGATGTCTTTTTTCTTGTGGAATGGAAAACCGAAATATTAAAATATTGGTGCCAGAAATAAGAATCCCAAAATTCTTCTTCACACTTCTGTCAAAGATGCCTAAGTAACATAATCTACATTTTACAAACAGGGAAGCAGAAGGTTCAAGTAATTAAATCACTAAACTTAATTCCTCAGCCAAATAAAAAAAATGATCACAGGGGCACAAGAACCAAAGTTTCAGGTAGCCCACGAGTGCCTTTGGTATAAACCAATCACCAGAGCTGACATCTAATACTTGTCATAATTTGCTTGAAGGAGAAATATGTCACATACCTTTCAAGTACAAATAGTGACAGCTATGAGCATTTTAAATTTAAGCATTATTTTTCCAGAGAACTTTACATGACATTTTTCTTGCTCCCAAATTCTTTTCTGATATGTGAATCAGTTACAAACACATTTAAATGAGGGATACAAGGGTTCCAAAGAGGAATGAGAAGCCAATTCTCGTTCAGTAGAGATGCATTTATGGAATGCATGAAGACAAGATGTTTTAAACAGAACTGCTGTTGTCAGCAACCTAATACAAAGAGCGACCGTGCTCTGCTTTTAATGATCCAGATGGAAGTTTTCACTGCCCAACAGATACCTACCAGCATCAATGTAAGAGAGTTCAGGACCAAAATCAGTAGTCTCGACAGCAAATAATATTCCTGGCAGCAGAGGACTTTGTGCAATGAGTTCAGTAAGTGTTCACTCACTTTCCTGAGTATACTTGGGAAACTGGGAAGCTTTTGCAGAATGACAAAATCCTCTGGATTTTTTTCATTTGTTTGTCACAGCATGCAGGTTGCACTAGTTTTGCTTGGCTGAATTCTTCATAACATTAGGACTTAGATACTTGCATCTTTGTGAGCTTCTGTTTGTAACAAGTATGAATTGATTTTGCATCATCCATTTTGAGTTGCTGTTTTATGTCTCAAAATGCAATGAGAGTTGAGTTTTCTGCTTGTGTTTATCAGTGATGTTTTTAACCCATTGGCATTGTGAGTCCTTAGTTCTTCAGTCTTTCGTTAGTCACAAATTTATAAGTATTTTTTCTCCTTCCCTTTGTTCCCTCAGATAAAAAAAATCTGTTTGATATTTTACTTCCTTGTTACACTTTAATAATTAGTGTCCTCTGCCAAGACTGACTGAAAGCTGCTGAGCTGTCAAGTGCATCAGAACTGGTCACTACCAAACAGAAAATTACTTTTGGAATGGTTTTTCACTCTTGAGCAATCACCGCTTGCAGATATAGAGCAAGCGCTACTTAAAATTTCTTTCCAGATGCTTCCATACTCCCAATGGCTATGTATAAACTTTCAAGATCCTTGAGCTCAGTTATAAGCCCTGATTTTATATAGGAGTTTATTAACTCTATTTTCCCCTTGATTTATGTGAGAAGGATTCATAAACATAAAAGGCAGGAAGAAAGCCGAGACACATTCTGGCCAGGTCATAAATGGATGAAGGGACAGCCCAGAGCCCAGTACATTGCTGTGATGTGCAGTCAGCCATCAGTCTGCTCAGAGCCAGGGAGTTACAGGGAGTACAGCTTCACTGGACTTCTTTCTTTTGGCTTCTTCTGTTTTGTTTCCATTTTCTTGTGTGCCAGAATTATTCTGGGTGCAGAAAGCACAGCAGACATCTACTTTTCCTTATGAAGACATGGCTCCAGATTCTTCTGCATAAAAGAAGCTGAATTTCTGCAGACAACATTACTGTCAGAGCAATATCCATCTGCCCACACTTCGATGTCTGCAATGCAGATGTCCTTCTCTAAGCAGCATCTAGATTCCCATTACAGTCAATTGAGAGGAAAGGCACTTTCAGGGCTCAGTTCATTTCTCAGTGTCTGACACAGATCACTCTACCCTTGCTGCTTGGAAAGTTAAACTTTTCAAGGGCAAAATTCCCAGTGTCAGAGAGCCCATTAAAAATCTTTTACTTTTTTATGGTGATATTAAAAAAAATAAGATAGTAACATCGCACTATGTACATATGTACTCCTTTTTTTTTTTTTTTCACAAAAAACAAACAAACAAAAAAAAGTCCCAAAAGAACCCCCCAAAATCCCCACAAAACAAAACAAACAAACAAAAAATCAAACCAAACAAACATAAAACCAAACCCCAAAACCCCAAACCAAATGAAACCAAACCAAACAAACAAACAAGCAAAAAAATACAACAAAAACCCCAAAGCAATTTAAACATCACCAGGGTAGCATGTCACCAATGGACTGCTAAAGATACTTCTTGTGAGAGCTGTTGTCACTTGCTGACAGTCCATTAATGCTTAGGCTTGAATCACTCATTTCATCATTTCCTGTACCTTGGATTCACATCTCTTTAGGTTTCAGCAGAAAAGACTGAGAGGAGTGCTTTTTGGTACTGCATCACTTTCATTTCCTTTTCACCTTCTGTATCAGTGTCCAATTGTACCCCTGAAAATATTACCCTAAACACTAAATGACAACCCTCCATTCCAAGAACCCATGAGCAACTCAGGAGACATATCCATCCATTCATACAGCTTTCATCAGAAAGATAACATTTTCTCAGAGTAGTCACTTCATTCCTACAAATAATTTCTTTCCATATGATACTATAAGGGTAAAGGGACAAAACGTAAAATTAAGCAGACAGAAATACTTAATTTACATTGTAGCATTGTAGCGTCAATCTGCTATGTTACACTAGAAAGCTACAAATATTCTCGATCCTCAAACAAAAATACTCTGTAACTGAGGAGTTACTTTAAAAAAGTTTTCTCTAAACAGAAAATATTTCTGCCATTCTTACAAATGGGTAGCAGAGAAATTTTGTTCTTGTTATCTCAAATACTTTTCTTCTTGGCTTGTTTTGGTTAGGGCTTTTTTGGTTTATTATCATTATTATTATTGTTATGTTTCTTCTACATCTATATGTTACAGGTTTTGACCTTTGTAAAAAAATGTCTATTCTATGTACTAAAGAAAATAAAGTAATGCAGAATTTTTAACAGGATATATTTATTTTATCTTTTTGACATAATAGTAGAGATTTAATTGGTTTGGCTTCCTTCGTCATTCAACTCCTGCATTTCGTTTGATCACATCTTTGTTGTGAAACATTTATCAGCAGGAAGCATCTTCAAATATCTGAATACTCAATGTGCTGCAACACAGTACATATACAACCAGCTGCAGACATATGCATATACATGCATATATTCACAGATGGACTGATATTTTTCCTCTTATGTTACTTTCATGCTTTTTCAGTATACTTTCCTTTGTTTGGGGAAGAGATTATAGTTTCTCAAAATAGAAATTACTAATTAAATGTAAGTAACAGGAAAATGATATGCAGATAATTCTCACTTAAACAGAGCTCTAAAGGCTTTTTGTATATCAGAATTATTGTAATATATCTATATTTCAAGACATAACTTGAGCTGATCAGGCAATAGTGAACCTTAAAATAGTGCTGTTTTGATCTTTTTCTAACCTTTCTTCTTTAATTCTAACATTAATCCACCAGGATCTACCTCAAAAAATACTAGCACTGCAAATCAATGCTGTTCAAGATCTAAGAACTTGAAACAATGGCTTTGAAATTACATTCATTTTGACCAGTTCTAATCAACTGTTAAATTCATATAAAAGAGAAGAAGAAAAAAAGAGGAAAGATGGGAATCAAAATTCTGTGATTTTGGAGGTCATTTAGTTCTTCAATTTGTGGGCTAGAAATATTTTGAAAGAATTTTTTCAAACCTCCCTCCTAGCACGCTTGTAAGGTACTAAGCATTTCAAGGCCTGGAATTCCTCAGAGTTAGTATTTAGTGATCAGTATAGAAATTGCATTCACAAGAATTCAAGCTGTTTTCTATGGATATTTTTTTATAAAAAATCCTATGGGAAAACTGCAGGAATTGTTGTTGTAAAGCTTCACTGTAACTTATGGGTACCCAGAACATTTTACCAATTAATTAGCAATGAAAAAGAAACATGAAAAAGATCAGTCAATACTATAAGCTGCTTTCTCCAAGGATTCACTGAGAGCAAGCATTGCAATGGAATGATCACATTGCAAAAAAAAAAAAATCACACACATTTAGCACAAAAGTGATAAGTGAAAGAACAGTATGTACAAGTCTGCCTCAGTTGTTGAGAAATATTTGGAAACTTGCTCAAGAAGATCATATCATTCCTTTTCTGCAGAATATGTGAATAGCTCCTTACCAGGAAATGGTGTTGCTCACTCCCTGTCGTTGCCCAGTCCAGAGACCACTCTACCAAGAGGCTCTGCTGATGGTACCAGTTCAACAAGCCATACTGACTGCCCACCCCTCTGCAATGTTGTCTATGTGCTTCTTCCATGTAGGCTCTGTGCTGTGTTCATCCTGCCATATTACTTTTTTTTTACCCAATGTAAACCAGGATCCCCAGCTGGGGAACACATCTCTAGGTCCTTTGCAAGCTCAGGCAATCCTAGACTGAATCTACCCCTTCTGCCAAGTTACCAGACCTCTGTGGAAACATTGTCACTCCGTCCTGCTTGAAGTGGACAATGTGCAGCCAGGAAGGGAAGGTGTTTTTGTCAGCTAAAATAAACATAAGACATATATCCTCACTGTAATCTAGTGAGAAGAGTTTCTTGCTGGCAAAGTGGGAACCTGTAATTTGCTTCAGACATCAGCAATTGGTGGAGCTAGACATGTATTGACTGTTTCCTTGGTGTCTCTTGCTTTTTCGGAAACATCCAAAAAGAAAAATCTTGATTATAATTCAGTCATTGAACAGTTTATTTTAATGGAGTTTTTAGCAGCTGTTCCCATTTAAATTCCCCATTAAAAATACAAATCCGGACAATCAGAATTCTTTCAGTGTTCATTTTTAACAGAATGCAAAAAATAAAATCAATAGCTACTGTTGCTAGGAACAGAAGTCTACTGACATTTATCTAGATTTTTTTATTGATGCCTCAGTGTTTGAGTGCCAACTACAACTATTTATAAAGGGAATCCATCTCCCTCAGTGACTATATGAAAATTCTTGCTAAAACTAAGTCATTTATAATAACATCTTTTTGATAAATTGAGAGGTTTGTATTCAGCTTTCCAGGTATCATTTTCCTCCTTCCATTTTCTTTGACTTAATGTTTTAACAGTGAAAGCCATGAAGAGCCTGGCTGATGAGCTCACAGGGTTTTGAGTGTGGTCCTTGGAGTTCAGATTCCAAAAGAGACTTAATTTTAACTAAAGATGTGCTTGCCATAGAAAAAATAAATGAGGACCATCAAATATTTCTTCTCTCCCTCTAAACTGTTTTTTAAAGCACAAATTTTAAGAAATCCCTAAGACCACTACAAAATTTCTGGAAAAAAACTGGGAGGTGGTTAAGATACTAGGAGAGTTAGTGTCTCATAGTTGCAGAGCAGAGCACACAAACCTTCAAAGTCACTGGCTGGAAGCTCTGTTTTGGGAGATTAATAGACATTTTGAAAGTACTGGTCAACTGCAAAGGTCACTTCCCATTCTTTGGAAATACGAAACAATCAGAAATTGGATCTGCAGAGTGGTCTCCTTTAAAGGAACCTCAACTAACACAGCCCTTTAGAGCAACCACACTATGGAACCAGACTGAATTTTGTTCAGGAGGTGAAGGTAGCTGAAGTGGATGTAGCCAAATTCTAGAGACATAAAATCCAGCTTCATGAAACTGTATGGTGAGTACAGGGTTAGATGCAACTTCCTTGTGTAGGGCATCCGTACCTGTGAGAATTCCACTGTGTCCACATGCGCGGGATTGACTCGCTGAGTGAGGTTAATGATCCACAGAGAGGGGAAAGAGAAAGACAAAGAGCACCCTTCTGCTTCCCTTATTCCCTTCTACTAACTCTGATAGGCAAGACTGCCTGATTTGGCAAGTCTTTTTCCATCCTGAAAGTAACAAGTCAGATAAAAAAGAAATCTGAAGCTGTAACAATAAAATAAATGTGGACACTCCAACATCACTTTCTAAAAGTACATAAAATGCAAAATGGACTTAATTTTCTAATGTCTTCAGGGAGATTTAAGACTGTGTTTGTTTTAAAAAACATTCATTTTGTGCTGAAACCAGGCAGCATATATTCAAAGAAAGTACTACTTTGAAAACATTTTGTTTGTTTATCAGTCAGTCTATATCTGACTTTTCTCAAATCACCAGAACACATTACACTTTGCTCATTGGACGAATAATGGCCTTCCCCAGGAAAGTTTCTACCTGACTCTGTGTGTAAGTTTGACTCTGTTCAGGAAACAAAGGAAAGCTTTCTCTTAGAGTATCTGAGGGAAACTAACTTTTTCTTCTCTTTCAAAAGGCATTAAAAAATATTAGCTAAAAATATTCTACGCCTTATGTTTTTCTAGTTTTGAGAAGACACTAGAGAAGTAATCAGATAATGTTGTGGCCCAGCCCTCTTAATATGCATAGATTGGCCAAATTATACTTCTCTAAATGTGATGCAATCAAAGAATAGCATAATGTTCCTTATTCATGTCTTTCAGTTTTTTCTTTCATGATGTAACCTCCAAATTCTTCTTTTTTGGTAAAATTATGGTAATTGTATTTCTCTGATTGTATTTGATTTTCTTTCTCTGAAAGTACCTGTTGCTTCTCTCCTCTGCATATTACAAATACCCTAAAAATGCTTTGATTGTCCTTCCTCTGGAACTCCTGTTTGCATCTCAGTTTTGGGTGGGATCATGTTTAGGACTGGAAAAGGTTATTGTTATTATTTCCTTTACTATTAACCTTCTTGTCCCAAGTACCTCATAGGCCAAGCAATCTCAAAAAATTCCTTATAATTTATAAACAAACCAGGAGAAATTTTCAAGCCCCACCCAGGAGTAAAGTTGGCATCTCTGTAACTACAGATGCAAAAAACTTGGGACATTTAATCGTTAAGACATCACTGACTGGGAAGCCTGCCACCAACATCTACACTTGATGCACATACATTGTCTTTTGGCTCTGTACATCTATGCCCATCTGCTTCGGTGGCATGTTGCCTGCTTATCAGCTAGTTGGACAGTTTCAGTACACAGAGGTGCCAAAAAAAGGTTTTACATGGGTAGCCTGTATAACCACAAAAGTGCCATTTCTTTTGTAGGAATGAATGCTAGAGCTGAGATACTAATAGACTATGTCTTTGTGCTTTTTTTTTTTTTGCTTTTTTTCCCCCCAGTTGCTGAAGATGGGTTTTGCCATAACCGTTTTTACATCTCTTTTACAAAGAAAAATATGGTACTGGGACTGAAACAGAAAGGAAGCTGTGTCTACAGACAAGACACTGACAAACAAAACTATTATGAGATAAAATGAGTATAGTTTAAGTATTGTGCACTATACACTACTAACTCCAAGGGAAACAAAAAAACCAGCCACATCCCATTTCCCACAGTTTGAAACAAGGAAAGCTTTGAAAATGCAGGAATTGGATTACACTGAGAGGAAAGCAATTTAATTATTTTATGATAACATAAAGCTGTGATAGCCTAGATAAAACTAGTTTATCCTAAAGAGATGGCACACCATTCTAACAGAAATTTGAAAATTTGTTGGTTTTTCTTTTCAGGACCATTGTTCAGTGTTCATATTATTTCAAGCTAAGGCTAGACTTCATATTCTTTTTATAGCAATGCTAACTCAGCAAATTGAAGACTAAGGATATTATTTAAGCTTTAAATTAAACAAGTCTTTAAAAAAAATCCTTGAGAAATACAGAATGAGGGGATTAAACTGACTTTCACTGTACAAGAGGCATATGAACTTGTCATGTATCTTAATTGCAATCAATTACAGCATAATTTCTGATACAAGAACAGTAGACATATAACAAATATAGTCAAGAAAACCAGTGATATGACTATGGGTCCAAAAGCCACCTTGAAACATCAGATTACACAACTTTGTTTTGCTTCCATGCAGATATTTGGTGATATGATTTGCAGTGTTTTCTCCCAACCCAGTTTTTCTTTGATTCCTTAATTTTTATAGATATTTCTTGCCATTATGGCCCTATACACAGCTCAGATGGAAAAGCATACACATTAGTTTGATAAACACCCAGTGGTACACAGACCCTTTCGCAGCACTTTTTATAAAAAATAAAAGCAGCAGGTTGTTGAAAGTACGATAGCTCAACAAACCATAAGGAGGTAAGAAAGGTCAACAGTGAGTGAATAAACAGCTGATACTTGAAATGAGGTGGGAATATATATCCAGATGCCAAGATGGCATTTGATGACATTAATACTGAAAGGCACAGTAGCTTACACATTGTGTCAGAAGAGCCGTGTGACTTTTACTGGAACAACCTAACTTGCCATGCAAAATCTGAGCACCACTGAGCCAAGAAGCTTTGCCAGTGCCCCCAGCATAGCCACATTAGAGAGACTGTGATGACAGTTTTATGACAGGAGACAACAGTATGACAGACTGATAAATTTTCTTGGAAAAGCATTGGGTTTTTTAAGAGACAGTACTAAATTATTCCACATTCTGAAAGGTATAATGAAACTTGAACAGGTTTATTCTGCTCTCCAATTTAATTTCAGAGTGCCAGATCAAGTACATTCTCCTCTTGGTATGTGGAAATAAGCACTGAAACACCCAGTAGGAAAATAATGTCATTTTTTAATTGCTATTGCCTAAAATCAATGGGAGAACTTTGTGACCATTGAAAAATTTTGTATCTTATGCAAGCTAAAGTTCCTGCTTATATTTCATGCTTGAATTAGATTAGAATATGTTGCTGGACTGATTGCTTGGATGTTTCAAAAATACATTCCTGTCCAAGCACAATAACGTATTCCACATAAAGACAAAAAGCCCCAAAAAACAAAGAAACAAATGAAACCACAACAACAGCAACAAAAAAAAAAAAAAAAAAGAAGTTTCCAAGCATCCACAGGCAACTTAAGTAAACTACTTGAAATTAAGAAAAAACTGAATGAAAAGTTATCCATGTTAATTTAAAGCAAGATTTAATATTTTTCATGTATCAAAGCAGAGGTTCCTGCTGTTCAATGTTTCTTTTTACCTTCATCACCCAGTCCAGACTTGTGTTTTACTGTCTGAATATCATCCAAATTAACTTGTTTGCTGGATTTTCTTAGGCTAGCTGACTTACTGCAGCTTCTGAGTATATCTTAAGTATGGATTACCTTCCTAAACCCTGGCTGGGCAGGGTAATAGTTATTAGTCCCATGTTAAAGATGACAAATTTCTGCTGCAAATGAGTCTGGGGTGCTGAAGGCAACCACATTATTCACTATCAGTATGAGAAAACCATGTTGTGCACTAATAAGGAGATGCTCACTTTGATCACACTATTAAAGACTGTAGCATAATTCAAAAACACAGGAGGCTAAATAAAGGTCACAGAGACAGACTCAATTCTGGAACTTTCTAAGTCTCAGATGCTCCATTTGCAGCTTTAATATACTCTTGTTCCAGTGCATGTACAAGTGTATGCAGCCATTTCACAGCTGTACTTATACTGTGGATAGTGGGGGTTACAGAGTCAGGTAGCCACCATTAATAACTTGTGATGAGCAGTGTCCTCCACATGAGCTGATAATAGAAGGAGGATAACGCTCTTTTAGCTCCCAGATAAGTCTTCTGTTAATACTTAGGTATAAAGGCTTCTATATTGTCTAAAGGACAAATTGAAAACAAAAAGAAATTCCAAAACATGATTACATGGAGATTTTGACTTAGAAGTGAGTCATTAGACTCTCAGCCTCTCAAAACAGAGCTGTGCCAATCAAGGCAACAAAATGACAGAAGGAAACACCCCATCATCCATAATAATATGGGCTAGAGGCTTCTGTGGTGTTCCCTCCTCCCCTTCCCCACAGTGAATGATGGCTTCCTTCCTCTCCTCCACACCACGGGTGCAAACAAAGGATAGTCTCTTTTGTTCCTCATCCCACGCAGGTTCCAGTTGCCTGAGCCAGGAGACCTACAGGTAGAGTGAGGTCTGCACAACCCCCAGAGTTCATCCTTCTGTTCAGCAGGAGCAGAGCCTGTTCCCTGAGCTCCGTGGCTCAGTTGTGGGGTGGATGCCTGCATGCTGGCTCTCTTGCCTAGAGTTTGTTGCCATCCACTAATTTGAAATCACTACCCATTCAAACAAAGCTAAATGAATTTGCAGTGGGGACAAATGACAGCCTGAAATGATGCCTTGTGATATCTCTTCCCTCTTTCTTTTTATGTCAAATGTCACATTGACTTTGCAAAAAAGGATTATTAGAATGAATTAGTGTAATGGCTGTCAAAAACAAACAAACAAAACCTCTTCATTTTTTGGTTGTTTTTAGTTCCATTAATCTAGATGATCATAAAGGCTGAATTGCTTTAACTGTAAAATAATTAATAGCAAAATTTTAGTTTGAAGGGCTTAACTGTAGCCCACTCATAAAAGTGTTTAAATATCAAGGTCCTATAATGGAAATTGCTAGACAACTTCATGTATAAACAGCTATTGCCAAACCTGACAATAACTATGCAAATGACTAAATAGACTAAGCAGTAATTTCTTCTTCCCCACCCTCCTTTAGAACTTCAGATGCTAAGGAAATGCACTGCTGAGATATCAGTAATATTCAGCAGATATGTCCCCATTCTTTGATGATATTTCAAAAGAAACAGAGTACCATAAAACAGCTCTTCTGTCCTTTTGTCTACAAGAAATTTCAATAGGTTATCCAAATCTTGCTGCTCTTTTCTGCTCATCTGTCCTCGTGTTAGTTATGCCTTTGCCCTTGTTTCTACATTACATGCATCCCATAGCATTAGTAATAGAGAGAACAAACAGGAGAATTTCCAAAGCAAAGTGTGTAAGGAAGATAGGAGTATTAATACTACAAAGAGATATAAAGTCTCAAAACAGAAAGGAGCAAGTTAAAGGTTAAGTAAATAAGATAATGTTCAAATATATAAGCCATAGAGAGTATGGTCACATCTTTAAGGCATAAAAAGCACAATTTCACTGAAGGAAGAAAAAGAGAATTCTAAAATGTAGACAGGATCTGTGTCTCACATAAGTACTTGGGAACAAAAGCCAGAAAGATAAATATGACTCCAAAACTCCAAGGGGGAAAAGGAGGGGGGGAAAAAAAAAGGAAAAGAAAATGTCAGAGTACCATTATCAGGTCAGTAGTGATCAGCAAGAAATTAGAGTTGGAAAATTAAGAAAACTTCTGTGGCAGTTGGATTCTGTCCCAGAACACTAATGAAATGGCAAGAAAGATAAAAGAACAATTAGCTTATGTTTGCAATCTCAGCTGCAGGACCACCCTTCCACAGAAAAGCAATGGAAAAAACTGCAAAGCAGTTTGGCATTAAAGCGAAAAGATGGAAATCTAGAACACCCATAGACTTGTCGCATACATCTAGCTATAAAATTAGAAAACTCTCCCCTAGCAGACAGAATTGGTTCAAAGGAATCAGAAAGTCTTCGCTGAGCAGTATAAATATGGATTTATCTTGGGACTTACATAAATGCTCATTGTGTTAACTAGGTTTTGTAGCAGATGCAGACCTAGAAAGAGGGAAATCCTTAGAAATCTCCATCCTTTTCCATTACTAAAAAATAGTTTCTCTCACCCAACCTGAGACAACATTCACCTCGAGGGGAACGGATGGGGAGAAAAGGATAGTGCACTTTGGTACTCTGACCATCTCCAATATTTGCAATGTCTTTGGTTGAATTAATTCTGCAGCAATCTTTGCTACTCCCAGTTTAAGTGAGAACCCAATCTCATGATGACATGCCCATGGCACTCATTTTTGAACAAAATGCTGCAGAAAACATCATAAGAGGTTTATGAGGCCTCACATTCCCTATTTACCTCAGAGTTGTTCTTTTCAGTGTGTAGAAGCTTTCATCTGCTGAACGTGTTTTAGGAAGCAATGAAGTGGATCTTTTTCTAGTTATCCCATGGGATATACTTGAAGAACATTCAAACTAATAAGTGGCAAGTCTTAGAGAAGGTCTTAAGTGCAGATTGCAGATGTGATTCCCTAACTCTCACTGGAGAGAGTACTGGTCTGTGCAATAGTTTTGATTCAGCAGAGATTTCTGTCTTAATACCTTATTTTGTTGTGGAAGCTGAAAGACCACTATATATATAAACTCAGAGAAATTAGGCCTTAAAAAGCCTCCAGTGCAACATTTTTATTGATGAAAGAAAGATAAAAGAACATCTGCCTAACTGAAGGAAAGTCCTGAATCTTTTTGTCTTAAAAAACATGTTAGTCTCCTAAATTCTTGACTCTGGCATGAATTGCAGTGTTAAGAATTCTCCCTCAAAATGATTTGTAGCCAGCATGTATAAATCACTGATGTGACAGATTGAGAATATCTGTTTGATGCAGCAAATCTGTAGCTCCTTTCCATATGCCTTTTGATACCCAAACCTATTTCAAATCTCGTGGATTTAACATAGCAATAAAGAAATCACAGGAATTCAATGGAAAGAGACAATGTGCTGTCCAGCAAATTCAAAAGCTTTTACATGATTAGTTTGCTCCCTTTTCTTTCGACATGTTAGAAAGCAATTAAGAAATGGACCATAAACTGGATAGATAACATATAGCATACCTGGGACACAGAAATATAATTAACAGATTGCAGTAAGATTTACCATTACGGCTAATATTCTCATTTTTTATACTAATTCTTAGGAATTAGAAAGGCTTGGGTTCATTTAGTTTCACAGCTGGAACACACCAAGATTATTAGCCACATACATATATTTTCAAAGGTATATCACAAGGGTTGTGGCACTTCCACAGACAAACATTTATTAAAGAAAAGCTCTATGAAAACTAGTCTATATTTGGAAACATCAAAGATATCCATTGTACTTATAAATGGTATTTTATCCAGAAGAGGACTCTTCAGAGAGAGGTAAAACTTTCCAAAACAATGTGAAGTAGACCTGCTCTAGCTCTTTTAGTAACAGACACCTGACGGGAACCTATTATGTGATATAAATAACACTTTTTCATTCTTGAACAGATGATCATTTGTGAAAGGTTTATATAGCAGATCAGTTGTCCAAGTGTCTAAAATGCTCTTGTTTAATGTTAACTACCCTATACCTGGAAAAGATCATTCCTATTACAGGATAAATGCTAAGGAAGGCGGTATATGGATGCATGAGACTCATATGCAGTAACCTCTTTAATTCTGAAAATTTCAAACCAGTCTTAAAACTGGCTTAAAAATCTCAGGTAAAACAAAAGAAAAGTGTGCTGCAGATAGAAAAATAATGAATAACACAAATGCATACATTGTAGATTTGATTCCAGTGTTAAAAAAATACATTTCTATTCCTGGTTGTTGAATATTATCCTCAAGTGGGTGAGGCGTACAACCAACTTAGAGGCCTCTAGACAAAAATCAATGCTGTTTTACTCAAAGAGCCCCCACTCTGATGACATTTTATGCTGTGATCAGCATTTTCTAGCCACAAGAGCAAACTTCAAAATGTTAATAAATTCTAAATGTGCATACAGACCTGCAAGAATAAAAGGAGAAAAGCAGGGTTTTGTCTTTTTAATAATAACACAGAAGGATTGTATATCCACTCTTCAAATAAGGGTTCATTTTTGTTCTTAATGGAAGTGTTTGAGACGCGGAATAGGAAAATACATGTAACTACATTTAGATGACTGCTGTAAAATCATCAATATAAATGCTGATTCACTGTGATGCTATTCTCCTTCCAGTTAATGTGATTAAAAAATAAAATTAAAAAAAAAAAAAAGAAAAAGAATTATAGATATAAAGCAGCTCCTAGTCAAATGTTATTCACAAGGATATTTTTGGTTTAGATAAGATTCATTTAATGATGTGATGAAAACTGTTCAAATATATAGAGCAAGTATTCTGAACATCACCTGAGCAGGCAGTAAAATTCAAATATCAGCCTAGCCCTATTTCATTCCAAGGCTGACTTTACAACTGTAGTGGGTTGACCTTGGCTGGACACCAGGTGCCTACCAAGCCACTCTACCGCTCCTCTTCCCAGCCAGACAGAAGAGAGAATAAGATGGAAGACGACTTGCAAGTTGAGATAAGAGTTTATTAAAGCAAGAAAAGTGAAAGCTTGCACATGCACAAGCAAAGAGAAAAAAACCAATGTTTATTCTTCCCATCAGCAGCGATGTCTGACCACATCCCAGGAAGCAGGACTTCAGCACACACAGTGGTTTCTCAGCAGGTAAAGACTGTAAACAACACCCCCCTTTTCTCCTTCTTTCCTTAGCTTTTATATCTGAGCTGATGTCATATGGTATGAATATTCCTTTGGTTCGTTTGGGTCAGCTGGCCTACTTGTTCCCTTCCAGGATCTTGCCCTCCATTGGAGAAGCAATGGAGTGCTGATGATGTGCTCAGCAGTAGCCGAAGCAGTGGTGTGTTATCAACACCTTTCCAGCCACCAGTGCAAAGCACAGCACTGTGAGGGCTGCTATGGGGAAATGAACTCCATCTCAGTCAGACCAGATACAACACCAAAAATTCTTCTTTTAATTTTTTGATTCTGTTGTCAGACATACTGTTGAAATATTTCTTAGCTTGTTTATAGCTTTTCTGTACTCCAAGAATAGTTTTACACTTGTCAGTTGCTCCTGGCATATTTAGAGATTTCCCAGTAGTATGAGATTTCTTGCCTTGTGCTGCTGTGCTAAGAAAGATCAGGAAAGCAGTCTTCAATACTTCCCCTGGCTTAGTAACTACTTATTTCTACTTATTTTCTTTTCTTTCTTTTTTTTTTTTATTCTTCCCATAAATGATATCAGCTTATTGTCTTCTAATAATTTTCTTTAAAAAGAAATATAAATCTATAGTTTTATCTTTAAACTCCTGTTGGTCTGTGATCCAGTGTCTAAGCAGCTTTGATGGCTTTATTGACTCATTTTCAAGAACAAGAATCAGAAAAAAATATTACCGTATTTTCCAACAGACTCCATAAATTAAAATAAAATAAAAAGCAAGGAACCAAACAACAATCTCAACATCATCTTATCAGAATTCCTGGCAGAAGTTTTTCGGTTCTTTTCTAAAGCCAGCAAAGATTATTGATCTGCAAGAATTTTTGAAGAGTAGTGAAATGTTTGCAGTTATTGCAACTGCAACACTCGTTCTGGTGGCAGCTCAGGTCCTGAGCTATATGTTCTGTTCCTAGAGTATACAGCTGTAAGCAGAATCATTACTTCACGAATTCATGAGAATCAGAGATGCAATAAGTGTTCTATTTACCATTGAAAGCAAAACTGGATAGCTGTAGACTGTGAATGCCACCATGTTGGGTTTCCCCCCCACATTTTTATCCATTTTCTTTTCTCTTTTATCAATATTGTCTCATATTGGCTGACTTTCCACCAACATTTTAACTAGCTCCAGAACTAGCTCTCTCTGTATCTATGACGACTGTTTCTACCTTCATAACAGAACCATTGATTTTTCTCACCACCCACACAAGCATTCACTTTCTTTGCTTAATTTCTTACCCCTCAATAATTTCCCTTTTGCCACCCAAATATACTGATAGTTAAACATTGGTTCACTGGTTTCAAGGGTTAAAAATTAGAGACAATGTTACAATTTATGATGACTGCTCTGCAAAGTTCTCATTTCTTAATGACCTGTACTGGAGTTGCTGTTGAACCTGTTTACTAATGTTTACTCTCTCTGTCTCTCTGTGTGCATGCCATACCTTACTCCTTCATGTCCACTTGTGTTTCCACTTTAGCAAGCTCCACACAGTGCAAAACCTGACAGAACCTTTGCTATGTGATAAATAAAGTGGAAAAATATTAAGCTGGTGCTGAAAACATTTACCTAGTACACTCGGGAGTTTCACATTGGATAGTACAAACCTATGTAGATTTCAGGAGGACAAATCAAAGATTTCTTAACCATTTCTCTTCTGTGATAGGATCAATAAAATTGACTTCTGTTAACAGCAAGAAATCAAGAAAATCTGGGGTCACCATCAGGTAATGTCTATTGCATGGGCAGAAATCTACGCTTGTTTGTTTTCCAATGCCTTAATCTAGCATGATTAATTTAATCCTCATTTGAAAATACATGTAAATATATATGATTAACTACAAGCAAAATCCATTGGAGTCAATGGAACTGAAGAACTTGCTAAGCTGTCTAAACAAAATGTTAAATGTTATCCTATTGAAGAATGAACTCCCAGTTTTGGTTTTATTAAATTTGGTGGCTAACAGACAGTATATATCAAAACTTAATTCCCTTACCAGTGTTTGCAGTGATATTATGAAATCTCCTCTATAAAACAATAGAGTAATTAAAATAAAAAATACTAAAAAAAAATCATAAAGCAGCAGATTATGCTGAAAGATGTTATGCTTATATCTACTTATTTCTTTGTAGAAATGACCTAATTTTCTCAATTTTAAAATGCTGATAATATAAAATATTTGTAAAGCACTTAGAAACTACAGTATTGAGTGCTGTAAAAATACCTATTTTGATTAGATTAGATGTGGCAGACAGGCCAAAGGTTGAAATATTTTGCCATGAAAAATTTACATACATTACTATTGGAACTAATCTACTCTATCACCTATTGGCCTAGGATGAGATACCTGACAGGTTATAATGCAGATGGTAACACAGATGTCAATTACAGTATGCTCATGTCTGTTCAGTCGATAAAAAAGATGACTTAATTCTTAATGCTATCAAGTTGCCTATTTCCATGATAATTAAATTCATGTAATAGAAAACTAGACCTGAACTAAATTTTGCATCTGCAATATCATGAGATCTTTGAAAGGGAGGAAGATGTTGACAAAATAGATACTGATTATTTTTGGGCTCTAATACAAGTACTCTTACAGATATGCTGCTAATTGGTGGTGGTGGTATTATTCCTTTCATTTACCATGGAGAAAAAAAAAAAAGGATCCTATCAGTGTTTCTTTTAGCCCTTAGTAACAAATTATTAGCTAGTACATTCAGTTAAGTTCCACTGAAAGCAATAGCTTCCCCTGTGTTTACACCAGGGCTATAATCCAGAGAAGGATTTTAAATCCTCATGTCTGCTGGCCTGTGATAACTGTGTGATCTCTTTGTGACATCCTGTATCTGATACAGGCTAGACATTTAATAACTTGTATGGCATCTAATGCATCATCTTGTTAGAAAAGGAGACAAAGCTGAAAAAACTCTTATCTGCAAGCTCTTATTTTTCAGATAATCTTTAACTTTTCCATAATAATTGTACCCTGGCAGCATTCAAACAGCAGACACTGGACAGAGTCACACTGATCCCTCTCTGTTCCCCAGGCAAATAAGACAAAACTTCAGAGGGATTCTCCTGCCTTAACAATCACAGAAAGAAGCTAGACAGGGATCTTCAGCCTCTGAGACTTTTCTGCAGTTATGACCAGACTTCCCTGTTCTAAGCCTTTGCATGTCAATGCTTTTCTCTTCTGTTCCAGCATTTTCTTTTGGGATGGTGAATGGGGGAATGCTCTCATTCCCAGCCTCTCCGGAGAGTTTGACACTCACAGGACAACATAACAAACATCCAGTCTCACCTAGTGCTAATGATCTACATGGGGGATCCCTTTCAAAATGTCAGCCTGGTGTATGTCTGCCATACAACATAAGTATCTTCTCATTTATCTTTACTCTTGCCTTGCTCTCTGTGACTGATACGTTCTCTCACTTTTTAACTTTCCTCTCCAGTTACTATCTTGTCCCATCACTGTATTTGTACACTGTTTAACTCAGCAGAGCACCTTTTTGGTTAGTTCTTAAAATTTATTGCAACAAAATTGACTAATAATGATATTAACAGCAGCAGACCTTAGAGACCATGCATTTTACTGGGTGATAATTCAAATCCCAGCATTCTGACAAGAAAGCTTAGTTAAACTAAAAGGTGTGAAATTAGTCTGCAATTTTCCACAGAACATATAATTTATTACTTGCCTAAGTAGGTGATAATGTTCATAAATGCCTTTTCAAATTGTAAATGCATCGAAATAAAATTTTGGAAACCTGACCTTTTTACTTCACAATTAATCAAAAAGTATTTATGTAAATACATCATTACTCAAAGTTTGACTCCAGCACCATACAAGACAACTTCTTGATGCATTGGCTGCTACATACCAAGCTTAACAATAATACTTTGATACTCTATTTAGTTTTGGTAAAGACAGTACATATTTCTGTTGTTCATGCTGTTTCAGATATCACATAAAAGCACAGCTGTTTTAATTACATGAGCAATAAATACAGTGAGCTAAGAATAATATATATGAGTGTAGGATTTGCATTCAACTTCAACTAACATTCAAATGCACATGATTATAGTCATGGACATTTTTTGTCTCTCAGCCTTGAAGTTTCATGCTTGTGAAGGTCATTTATGAAAATACTCCCAGGAAGGGAAGACAAAGAGAGCAATGTAAATTCATTTGATATGTTGTATATTTCCAAAAGTGCTTTTTCAAGATTAACCAGATATATTTGTTTGGTAATCTTCAAAATTATATCTGCAAGTGTACATGCTTCATAGATCTGAAATGAAAAGCCATCATTTTATTTATGAGAGCTAGAAAGCTCAGTAGGCAAAAAATCCTTTCACATTGCAGATTTGCATTTAAATTTGATTTAATTTAAAAAGAGAAGTTGTTTTTCTTGTCCTGTGTTAGGTCTATATTAAATTCCAGTGGAAATTCTCTTTTCGGTCAATCATATAACCACAATTCCCCAAATGCGGTCATACTTATCTTTATACCTAAGTAGTCTTCCTAAGTTCAGTGTTCTACTGATATATATGAAAAGTTAAAACGTGCACAGAGGTGTATGCATGATTGGTTTCTTAGATGTTTGAACATCTTTTTTCACTTCAGCAAGCATCTCATGACTCCCCACAGCTGCCTATTCATAGAAAATCAAAGAACACATAGTTCAACTACTTTAAAGAATGAGTGAAATGAAAAACTTCTGATTAAGTCTAGTGTTAACATCAGCATTAACCTTTTTTACTTTTAACAATCTTAGTACCCTGTCACAATATTTGTGATACCTGCTAAAGACTGCACAAAACAATAAAATACTGATATCCTGCACTCTTTTTTATCTTCTAAAAGGGTCCTTAAACTTTCAAAGAAAATTTAGAAATTAATGTTCACTTATGCATAGGATTTTGTGGGCTGTAATTTTTATTAAAATCTAATTGAGATCATCTATAATTTAGTTACAGCAAAACTCTTCTCATTTGGTAAAAGCAGAGGCAATTTTTTGGACAAGTGATTATTCTAGAAGGACATGAAGAATTATATAAATAGCAAAAGAAAATTTGCAATTGGAGAAGATTTTTAAAATAAGTAGCCAGCCAAAATGCAGCTGTTTACTGTTTAAGATGTTGTTTATTCCCTGGATTAAAAGAAAGAAATAGAATTTCAATTGCAACTGTTATCTGCTATGTGTATTAAAAGCTTTCCATTTGCACTGGTGACAACCACAGCATGAACACAACTATTGACTAACAACCTTTCATGAGGAATGGGTTAATAGCATTTCTCCTTCTGGTAGATATAAATATTTCATCTCTAGCTCAGGAAAACTTCAAATAGTTAAACTGTTAGCAATATCATTCTCCATTCTCTTACCATGCTACTGCTCACAGAAATTTTACAGCAGGAAAGCCTTACAAGGGTGAGAATCACATTTCACTGTGCTATAGCATATTCATTATATGCCTTGACTTTCTAAATACCCCCTTGTCATATTGTTTTCTTAGTTTCAGTACATGTAATTAGAAGTATAACTGAAAGCAGTGTGGTCTAGCTTGAAGCTAGGAAGACCTATTAAGATGGAACTCAGTATGGCTCTATTATCACAGAATAACAGAGTCATTCAGGTTAAAAAAGACCTCAAAGATCATCGAGCCTAATCTTTAACTGATCACCATCTTGTCAACTACACCATGGCACTAAGTGCCACTTTCAGTTGTTTCTCAAACACCTCCAGGGATGATGACTTCTCCACATCTGAGCCTTCTCTTCTCCAGAATAAACAACCTCAGCTCCTCATCTGCTCCTCACAGGACATGCACTTCAGACCTTTCACCAGTTTCATTGCCCTTCTCTTGACTGCTTCTAGGACATCAATGTCCTTCTTGAAGTGTGGGGCCCAGAACTGAACATAATACTTGAGGTGTGCCGTTACCAGGCACCTGTACCTACACAGGAACAAACACTTCCCTCATCCTGCTGGCTGTGCTATTCTTGATACAAGCCAGGATGCCATTGGCCTTCTTCGCAAATCTCATATCCAGATCTTACCAAGATCTTTGCAAACCTTGCCTGTTCTTCAAGCTATGGGAATAATCCTATTTTCACAAGAGTTGGTGAAAACTTCAACCACCTCAAACAAATTGAAAATGGTTTTTACTTTTGATATAAAAGACCAAAAACAAGTAATGTGATTCCTTGGAGGTTTTCAAGACTCAACTGGAGCAACCTGACATAAATTCAGTGTTGACCATGCTTTGAGCAGAAGGTTGGACTAGAATTTTCCTGAGGTACCTTCCAACTGTAATGCCTGTATAATGTCTGTTCTATACTGGCCTCACAGCATCATTATTCTGTCTGTGTGTTGCAGCTCACATGTCCATGCTCCTATTTCTTTCTACAGGAAGGATTTTTTCTGGTTTCTGTCACAGATGTTGCCTACATAAAATGGTTGGTCTTCTCTGATTATTTTATCTCCAAAGAAGTTTGGGAGAGTGAAAAAGATTAATGTTGATGCTAACACAAGATCTAACTAGAATTTTTTTCATTTCACTCATTCATTTAAGTAGTTGAACTACGTATTCTTTGATTTTCTATGAATAGACAGCTGTGTGGAGTCATGAGTCTTTTAACATATCTCCAACAGACTGTCCTTGAAAACTTTGGACATTCAAAGGAAGTTTCACAGTTTACTGTGAAATAATTGTTTAACTCTGTTTGAAGTGGTGCTTACCTGCCAAAAAGCATGAAATGTACCTTTTTATTTAGTTTGTTTTCAAAATGTTATTGGATCTTGACCCATAACAATAGAGCAATTAAAGGTATTCTCCTAACAAAATAAAAAGGGTTGAAACCATGTCTCTCTCCTAAGTTGGATTGAAGGACCTTCTGAATTTCCCCAATTTCAAGAAAATATTTGCTCATTTGGCTCAAAGAAAGTAAAACAGTGATACAATGATAGTGTTACATTACTAAGCAAATAGCAATCCTTGTCTATGCTAGACTGATCAGTTAACTAGTCCCAGTGGGCATTAAGCCTTTCAAAATTGGCATAGAGAAATAGCATTCTACTAAACTACTAATTTCTATATTTAAGTTCTCAAACAAAGATTTTTAAGTGTAATTGTTTCCTAATAAGTGAGTAAAAATAGTTCCAAGTATCAGGGAAGTGAAACAGAAAACTACCCATAAACATATTCATGAATATTCCTGGCTGTCTTAACACAGCTGTCATTGACATTCAGCACTCACTGCTCACCATGGAGTTTCAAACAGATTACATAAAAAAGATGGAGAGACAGATGATAGATTATTCATTGAGAGTCAACCCCTACAGAGAGAGGGCTTACACTTCTCTGATTTTTGTACTCCCTTGTGATAAAGGTTACATTGTAAAGGAATGGAAACTGTCCTCCCATTCAAGTAATGGCAGGATCTGACTGCGAGCACTTTGATAGATTTAAATAAAATGGGAAGCATCAAATGTTATAGTTACCTAGTCTAAGACCTCAAAATGGAAAAAAATCCCCCACAGGATACTTAACACCAGTGGTACCCCAAAAACATCCTTTCACACTATGCAAAATGAGATTTGACATTTTAGGGGTTTTTTAAAGGTGTATTGGAGACAACCTCCCCCCC
>VXBX01008401.1:265358-341650 GCA_013400415.1 Scytalopus superciliaris
CTAACATGGACTGCAACCTCTGTTGTCACAAACTTCCTGGTTGATCTGGCTTGTAGGTATTAAAATATAAATCATGTTGCATCTCAGTATTTTCAACCCGAGTGAAACAAATAAATACTGTAAATTTTTACACTGAGAACAGCATGGATAATGAAAAAAAGTTTTCTACAAGTACCATTTCCAATTTTAAGTGTATTTACTTCAGTCTTGTTCAGCTTGCTTTCTGGTTCATGTTCAGCAAAAATTTTAGTAGAGAGACAGAATAGCCTAAAAACATAATCATTCTGTTGCTGGTGTTACTGCTATTTGCAGAAAATCTGATTTTTCAAACCCATTTGTGTCAGAAATACGTTTCAGGGGCTGATCTTCTTTGAAAGATAAGTAGACATAATATCTACTTTTTTTATATAGCTAACTGTTTTGTTGCTCAATTTACAAAGGAAATTACCAGAAATCTGTATTGAGTATTAGAAAGAATGTAATCATTAACTAGATGCATTGAAATACAGAACTGAATGTATAGACACGAACCCACAAACAATAGGCATAGACAAGGCAGAAATGGTTAATGCATTCTTTGACTCTTTTCAACATTGATGATGGAACCAAGGGGGCCTCAGTGCCCTGAGCTGGAGGATCATGACTGCAAGATTGCTCAACTCCTATTGGACCCCAAACTTGTGCAGGATCTGCTGCTCCAGCTGGGTCCCCACAAATCTATGGGGCCTGGTGGGATTCCTCTGAAATCCTCAAAGAGCTGGCTGATGTCATCACTAAGACACTCTCAATGAATTTTGAGTGGTCTTGAGAATTCAGGGAGGTTCCAGTTGACTGGAAGCTTGTTTCCATTTTCAAGAAGTGCAACCCTGGAAACTATAGGCTTGTCAGTCTCACCTCAGTGCCTGATAAAATCCTGGAGAAGATTATTCTGGAAGGTATCGAAAAGCACCTGGAGGACAATGCAGTCATTGGTCACAGCCAGCACAGATTCATGAGGGGAAAGTCCTGCTTGTCAAATATGATTTCCTTCTACGACAAGGTAAGCCACTTAGCTGATCTAGGAAAGCCAGTAGGTATAATCTTTCTGGACTTAAGCAAAGATCTGGATGCTGTCTCTCACAGTATTCTTCTGGACAAAATTTCCAGCATACATCTGGATCCATCATGATGTGGTGGGTGAGCAACTGGCTCACAGGTCAGTCACAAAGAGTTATAGTGAATGGGGTAACATTAGGCTGGCATCCAGTCACTGGTGGGGTTCCACAGAGCTCCATCCTTGTCCCAGTTCTTTTCAACATCTTCAGTAGTGACTTGGAAGCAGGAATTTAAGGAATGCTAAGCAAGTTTGCCAACAACACAAAACTGGGAGGAGTTGTTGTCTCCCTGGAGGGCAGGGAGGCCCTGCAGAGAGACCTCAACAAGTTAGAGGACTGGGTAATCACCAACCATATCAAGTTCAATAAGGGGAAGTGTCAGATTCTGCACCTGGGATGGGGCACCCCTGAATGTTTTTATAGACTGGGGAAGGAGATGATGGAAAGGAAACGCCAACTGTGTCCTGGGGGGCATCAGGCAAAACATTGCCAGTCAGTTGAGGAAGGGGATTATCCTGCTTTGCTCTGCAATGGGGCAGCCTCACCTTGAATATTGCGTAGAGCATTGGGCACTACAATATAAGAAAGATATTAAGCTGTTAGAGAGTGTCCAAAGGAGTGCAAGGAAGATGGTGAAAGATCTGGAGGGGAAGCCATATAAGGAACAGCTGAAGTCACTTGGTTTGTTCAGCCTGGAGCAGAGAAGACTGAGGGGAGACCTCACTGCAGGCTTCAACATCATCACAAAGGGAAACAGAGGGGCAGATAGAAATCTCTTCACACTCATGACCAATAACAGGACTCAAGGAAATGGCTTGAAGTTGAGGCAGGGAAGGTTTAGGCTGGATAGTAGAAAAAGTTTTTCGCCCAGAGGATGGCTGAGCACTGAAACAGACTCCCAGGGTAGTGGTCACAGCACCAAGCCTGTTTGAGTTGAAGAAGCCTTTGGACAATGCTCTAAGACACATGGTGTGATTCTTGGTGTGTCCTTTGCAGGGACAGGAATTGGACTCCATGATCCTGGTGGATAAATTCTAACTCAGCATATTCTATGACTCTATAATTCTATGAACTACAGAAAATAACATTCACATTCATTTTTATCCATGGCAAACTACTGAAAGAAGGAACAAACTGCAGAATATCATTATATGTGCTTGAGCAAACTTGAACAAAGTATCTTGCCAATGGCACATTTTGAAACAGAATCAGTATCCTGATTCAGTGTCTCCTGTGACAGCCAACAGAGAGTGCTGCTACTAAAATGTTCAAGTTCATTTACTTAACTGTACTTATAACATTAGTGGGCATTAGCTTAAAGTGATTATTCAGAAAATTATTGCTTATTTTCCCAAATTATTGTGTCCTCTGAAAAGTTGTGTAGAGCACAGATGTAGTTTGTGTGACTGTGTGCCTCCTTTTATAAATAAATGTCTACATTTTAGTTGCAACACAGTAAGTCATCACACAACTACAATTAAGCTGAAGCACTGAATGGATACAAAAGTACTTCCTAAGAAAACCTTTAACAGAGAGTGGGCTGAGGTAAGAGCCTGACTTCACAGTACTGTGTGAACTTTCTGTCTTGCAATCTGATGAGAATGTACAATGACCATCTCATTTAATTTCATCATCCTTTTTATTAAATGGGTTTACATATAGGTTTTTGCTTGCTTGTTTTTTTCCCAACAGCTATAAAGAAAGTAGAATTCAAATATGAGGAAGAACTTCTTTACTGTGTGGGTGACTGAACACTGTAACAGATTGGCCAGAGAGCTTGTGGAGTTTCCCTCACTGGGGGATATTCAAGAACTGTCTGGATGCAATCTTATGCCTTGTGTTCTAGGATGACCCTGCTTGACCAGGAAGTTTGGACCAGATGACCCACTGAGGTCCCTTCCAACCTGGCTCATTCTGTGATTCTATGAAAATACATTTTTTAACAATTTCTGTAGTGAGCTTGAGTACACACTCTTTCTTATTTTAAATAAAACAGTTATGTGGAAAATAAATGGAATTAGGTCAATAAGGCGAATTAATCCAAGAACTCACCTATTAAAAAGTGTTAAGCATAAGAATTCTTCTCTTAACTGTTACTCTGAAAACTGGTTCTCTTAACAAGATTTAGAAAAACAGTCTTCTCAAGTGTTTTCTCACCAAAAATTCTGGCCAAATAATTCACTATTCAGAGACTGTCTTACTATCTTTAAAATTCAGAAAGATAGCTCAGAGAGCATGGCGTGGTTTACAATTTTCTATGGCATGATTACAGTTGTTTGATAGCATCCTGGTAGGTACATATGACATGAACTATGCATTTTCATGTACTAGTTGAATAACATTAAAAAAAAGGAAGATAATAAATTACAATATACAACTGAAACACTCCGAAACAGATTAGATAGAGTCAGAGCTACTTGTTATATAAGGCATTAAGTAGATCCCGCTAGGTGTGTTGAGTGATTGACAATGTCTAGTCTTTAAAAAGACACGGATTAACTCAGTTGTACTCTCAGGGGCCTAATAGTTTGGCAGACTGATGATGGTGCAAGAAGCTCAGACATAAGGTAATTGCCTCTTTCTCTTTTTTTTTTTTTTCTTAATGCATATCAGCAATTATGTGTTAAGTAATGTACCAGTAATAATCTATCCTTTTCTCCCAGACTTAATGTGATCAGCTATAAAGTTGGAAGGGACCTTTGAAGATCATTTAGTCCCATGCCATGGGCAAGGATATATTTCATTAGATTAGGTTCCTCAAAGGTCCTTCCAACCCAGCCTTGAACACTTCCAAGGATGAGATATCCACAACTTCTCTGGCTGATCTGTTCCAATGTCCTTCCATTCTCATTGCAAGCATTTTGTTCCTTATGGTCAATCTATATCTACTCTTTTCAGTTTAAACCTGTTGTTCCTTGTCCTGTTACTACAGGTCCTGGTAAAAGGACCTTCTCTGTCTTCCTTGGAATTCCCCTTTATGTATTGAAAGGCTGCAGTAAAGTCTTCCCAGAGCCTTCTGTTCTCCAGGCTGAACAACTCCAGCTTGTCTTCATAGAAGAGATTTCCATTCCATTGACTGTTTTTATGGTCCTCCTCTGGACCTGCTTTAATAGGTACATGTTTTTCTTGTACTGTGGGCTGCAGAGCTGGACATAGTGATCTAGGTGGTGACTCAGGAGAGTTTAGTATATCACTCCCCTCTTTCTGTAGTTCACACTTCTTTTTATGCAGCCTAGTATACAACCAGCTTTTGGGGCTGCAAGCACATATTGCTGGTTTATGTTCAATTTTTGTTCACTGGTCCCCACAAGTCCTCTCTAGGGCTGCTCTCAATCCATTCATTCCTCAGTCTGTATTGATATCAGGAATTGTTCTGACCCAGCTGCAGGACCCTGCACTTGGTCTTATTGCACTTCATGAAGTTCCCATGGGCCCATTCCTCAATGGAGTCCAAGTCCCTCTGTATATTTCCTTCAGCAAATCAACTGCATTAGTCAGCTTGGTGTCATCTGCAAATCTGTTGATGGTGCATTCAATCCTACTGTCTAGTGAAGTGGGTGTCTCAATGTCATATTGGAAATCAGTAACAGGTGGTACTGGGACCAATAGCGATTAATATCTTCACCAATGTCACTTCACTCTTTCTATATTCTGAGTGACTGCTGCTATATGAGGGAACAGTTAAGAAGAAACAGACTTTACAGAAGTGGCTACAGATTCAGCGAAGTTATTAGAGACAAGGGGTAATGGCTTAATTCTGAAAGAGAGTAGGTTTATATTAGATATTAGGAAAAATTCTTTACTGTGAGGCAGGTGAGACCCTGCAACATGTTTCCCAGAGAAGTGGTGAATGCTCTATTCCTGGAAGTGTTCAAGACAAGGTTGGATGGGACTTAGAGCAACCTGGTTTAGTGGCAGGTGTCACTGCTGGGCTGGAAACAGATGATCTTTAAGATCCCTTACAACCTAAAGCAGTCTATCATTCTAAGATTCCCTGATTTTCATCAGACATGAAAATGTGGCTGTGTATGGGCAAATCTTTTCAACTCCTGTCTGTCTCTGAAATGTACACAAGCTTTAAGTGAATTAATAGTCGATTTTGACAGTAATATTGTTATGCAAATTCATTTCTAACAAAAGGTGTTCTGAACAATGGCTGTAAGATTTGCTGTTTTTCTTTCTTTATAGAACTAGAAATGGCAAAAAACTCAGAAACCCAGAGTATGAAATGAGAATTAAATGAATACTGCATTGTGCCAGAGTACAGCCATATTGAGTCTGTGTATGAGGGGTAGCTGAATAAGGGAAGAAATGGATTAATAATATTAATAATGTAAGGTTCAAATTCATACTTTCACATTGGAGACGTCAGTTCATTATTTCTTGCCATACCATTGTACTTCATTTTCAGGTTGGACTATAACTTCTAGGAGGCATATACATAAGAGATAGGCACTCTAGCAACAACGGTTAATAACAATAATGAGTAATTATAATAAATCATGGCTCTGTTGGGAAGTTCCAGTGTATCTAGGAATATTATGGCTCACATTTAGTCTAGCTCTAAATTCCTCTAATACTGACAATGCTGCAGTTTCTTAAATTGACTCTACTTTTTGAAAGTTCATATTGTCATGCAGTTAAGGATCATATTGACTTTCAGCTTCTGTATGTTGTTACCAGTTGGCTGTTGCAGGCATCCCAAAAGCATAGCAAGTTAATATAAAATGTTACAGAAGAAAATTAAACCAAGATAAGACTCTTTTTGCCTTATGAGCAATACAGTTTGGAGCGCTTTTTTTGTTTGCCTGTTTTTAACATGCACATCAGAATAAACAAATGAAATTAAATACTCACTCCTGTTATGTAACGAGGTCTATACTGGATGGTTCCAAATAAGCCAAGTATGACTACAATAATGTGTATAAAATTTGCCAGGATGGGTGCCCACTGATAACCAAGGAAGTCAAATATCTGCCTCTCGAGCACAGAAACCTATGATTGAAAAGCAAAATAATAGATTAGAACAAACCAGAAAATATCTATGAGGGTATTTCCCCTTCCCATACTCAAGACAATTACTCTGAGTTAAAAAAATACTTGTCAGCAGTAAAATGAAATGAGTTTGCAACATTCCACCTTCTTGTTTTAATGAAAGATTCATTTTTCACTGACTGCTTCCTCAGTAGCAAATGCTACAGTGTTCTAGGGTACCAGTGCTGAAAATAAGTGACAGGCTTATGTCATGTTAGCTACATTGTTTCCACTTACAATACCATCCTTTAGCCTAGTCCTTTCTCTTTGCTTCCACCATTTCCCTGCATTTTGAGTTTTTCCTTTTCCCTCTATCCCAGCTATTCTGTCAGTGGGCTTTTACCTGTGACCAAACACACACAACTTTTTGACCTGGTTCTACTGATAATGACTCTAGTTTATCTCCTTCCACTGTCACAAACATCAGCTGAAGTATAACCTGTTCCCCAAACTCTAGATAAATAATTTAAAAAAATTAATTAAGAGGAAATCTCAGGCTGATGGTTACTGTTTTCAAGCAATATCATTACAAACAGATAATCAGATATTAGACAAACTGCCTTTCTAACCGTATCAGTAGAAATAGTTCGGAATTTCACTAGTAGACATCCCTGAACATGTTTGGACATTATGCCAAAGTACAGTACTGTAGCCCAACTCAGAGGCAGAATGGCATCTTTAGACAAAAAAAAAAAACAAACCAAAACCAAACCAAACCAAAACAAAAGTTAATATTAGAAGACAATGTAATGATAAAGTCAATTTAGACAGAAAGACGAAGGAGTTTATTTGATACCATTCCAACAATTTTGCTAACTGGAATGTGGAATAGATGAGCTTTATGAAAATGTGTAGAATAATAAAAATGAATGAGAAAAAAACCTGATAATTATTAACAATAATAATTAAAATAAGAACAATGCAAACACCACACATTAAAAAAAAAAAGAAAAAGTAAGTGCAAGCAGGTTGTTTCTTGATTAAGTTTCATTAAATGACAGGTGACTATTTACTGAGATTATAGTCTACCGTGGCTTAACCAAATTAGCCTATGTATCATAACTCCATTTATTTAAAAAATAACACCTTTTGAGATCAAGTACCAACTGAGTAATTAACTACTGCTGCTCTTGCAATGATATAGCTAGGGCAGATTTTTTCAATTTTCATGCCACAGTCCACTACCACACCAACACTTTCTTTTTGAAATTAAGTAGGAAAACTTCTGATTAAAAAGACAGCCTACATTTACACCACCATTACAAATGTAAAGACTGTTAATTATATAGTACCTCCTGACATACGTGGAACTTTTAAGTGTGAGATTGTCAAAATAATCCTGAGGAAGTTTGTCAGCTACGTCATTTCAAATTTGAGTGTTCCAGTTTCATGTTAAACTTTGAATTTCCTTCTACAACAAAGACCCCTTTCAAGTAAGTCATCCCACTTATAACCAGTCTTGATATTTTTACCCACCGTTTTATTTTGCATATTTACTGACAGAAAGAGATTCTGTTCCTACCTCATGCAAAACCTTCATGAACTGATTCGTGCTATCACGCAACTCTACCTAGCAGAGGAACATCATAGAAGAGTTCCCAGAAGCCCAATAAATGTCTGATGGTGGCAATGTGATGAAGAAACAAAAGGAAAATCAAGGTGTGTTAGGAACTTCATGAAAACTTGGACTGCCAGTGCTTCTAAGTTTATCATTAAGAAATATTTCCTTGACTACAGACATTGTTATTTACATAAAAAACCCAAAGGCCAACATGTGGCATAAAGCAGTGTTATGTAGGTCAGTGCAAACTCTATTAGGCATACCAGCAAAAGACCTGTTACACCTTAAGTGTTGTTAAACAGGCAACAAAGGGAAAATGCTCACTCTGAGCACAGAGTTGTTATTTTCATCAGCTAAAGAGCAATTGAGAATAGTAAAGCAGTAGCAAAAAGAAGCTAGACTGTATAAGTTCTAGTGTAGTAATTGTAGAGATTCAGGAAGAAAAAAAAAACAATACACAGGAAGATGCAAATCATTTAAACAGCAGGAGATCATACAGTTAAGTACGCCAATTACAGAGAAAAATTGTAGCATGTTAGTTAATTATAGGAAAAGTAGAAAAACTCATATCCCTGCTACAGCTTTTAGGTTAAAAGGAAACTGCACCATCACGTATCAACATGTTTTGTTTTGTTTTTCTTGATGAAAGATACAGTTCCACCAAAACTTGCATATGGGACTGTGTTGGATAAATGGATGTTCTGTAAGAATCCTTCCTTTCCACACACCAGTGTACCAAGCAACCACATCCTCAGATTTTGTGGTCATGTTGAATTTCTGGTGAGTTAATCTACCAGAAAACACAGCACACAAGGCAGTGGGTAACTACTCACTGTACAGAGCAAGAAGAAAAGTCAGCACACTTCTGTCCCTGTGTATCTACCTCTCATTTGTCTTTGGCAGACTTGCTAGTAGATTTTTTTCATGTCACTCCAAAGGATCAGGTGTGAGTGGGACTGTTGGATATGTGACAGCATTCTGGTAAGCTTTGCACAGATGAAATACTGTGGCAATGCAGCTGCTCTTCCTTAGACTGCTGCAGCAAGGTGCATCACTTTCAAATGGAAAGTATGGGACAGAACTAGATCTTTATTCCCACTTCCTGAAGGGATGAAGGTGGGGAGAAAAACCCTGTCCACAAATATAAAAATAATTCAGACTTTCTACATGAATTACTTTTAAAAAAAATTCAGTCTGTGTTTCTAAAAGGGGAAAAGTGGAAAGTAGGACAAAGTTGTGACAAAAGTTATTAAAAACAGTATTATGCAGTTTCCTCCTCTTCCACAGATGTCAGAATCATAAGGGATTTCCTTACATAGCACGAGAAAATATAGACCTGATTTTGAAAGCTCTTTATTCCTTTACTTTAAAAACTTAAAATTTTTGGCTAAACAACTGCAATTCTTCCTTCAAATCATACCCACCAGCTTCAAATGTATAATGTTTCAAGGATATTAGAGAGAGAAAGGAAAGAACCAACAAAGAAGTGTTAATCTTTAAAGTCCAGGAATAGATATAGAATTGTCTGTTTTCTTTCTTCTACTTCATCAGGTGTCAGTATTGGTATTGGCATGCTTTAACATCTCTGCCATTAAACAGTGGGATTTTGTGCACCCTCAGTAAGTTTGCTGATGACACCAGACTGTGTGGTGAGTTGACACACTGGAAGAAAGAGATGTGACCCAGAGGGACCTTGACAGGTTTGAGAGCTGGGCCTGTGCAAACCTCATGAGGCCAAGTGCAGGGTCCTGCACCTGAACTGAGGCAATACCAAAAAGAAATACAGACTGGACAGAGAATGGATTGAGAGCAGCCCTGGTTAGATGGACTTGGGATTGTTTGTGGACAAGAACCTCAACATGACCTGGCAATACACACTTGCAGCACAGAAGGCCAACCTATCCTGGGCTGCATCAAAAGACACATGACCAGCAGGGCAAGAGATGTGATTCTCCCCCTCTACTCTGCTCTTGTGACACCCCACCTAGAATACTGCATTTAGCTTGTAGTTCTTAGCACAAGAAAGAGGTTAACTTGTTGGAACAAGTCCAGAGGAGGGACACTAAATTGATCAGAGAGCTGAAACACCTGTCCTATGAAGACAGGCTGAGAGAGTTGGGGCTGATCAGAGAAGGCTTCAGGGAGCCCTTATAACAGCCTTCCAGTACCTNTGTGGTGAGTTGACACACTGGAAGAAAGAGATGTGACCCAGAGGGACCTTGACAGGTTTGAGAGCTGGGCCTGTGCAAACCTCATGAGGCCAAGTGCAGGGTCCTGCACCTGAACTGAGGCAATACCAAAAAGAAATACAGACTGGACAGAGAATGGATTGAGAGCAGCCCTGGTTAGATGGACTTGAGATTGTTTGTGGACAAGAACCTCAACATGACCTGGCAATACACACTTGCAGAACAGAAGGCCAACCTATCCTGGGCTGCATCAAAAGACACATGACCAGCAGGGCAAGAGATGTGATTCTCCCCCTCTACTCTGCTCTTGTGACACCCCACCTAGAATACTGCATTTAGCTTGTAGTTCTTAGCACAAGAAAGAGGTTAACTTGTTGGAACAAGTCCAGAGGAGGGACACTAAATTGATCAGAGAGCTGAAACACCTGTCCTATGAAGACAGGCTGAGAGAGTTGGGGCTGATCAGAGAAGGCTTCAGGGAGCCCTTATAACAGCCTTCCAGTACCTAAAGGGGCCTTACAAGAAGCCTGGAGAGGGACTTTTCACAAGGGCATATAATGACAGGACCAGGGAGAATGGTCTTAAGCTGAAGGCAGGTAGATTTAGATTAGACATTAGGAAGAAATTCTTCCCTGTGAGGATGGTGAGGCACTGCAACAGGTTGCCCAGAGAGGTTGGATGGAGCTCTGAGCAACTTGGTCTAGTACAAGGTACCCCAACATGATAGGGTGTTGGAACTAGATAACTTTTAAGGTTCCTTCCAACCCAAACCACTCTATGATTCTATGATTCTTCTGGAAACAAGAGTTTAAAATAAGAATGGGAAAGAGGAAAAATGGGTGCTTTAGATAAAAAAGTACAGTACAGTTAGAAAAGTTGAATTAAAATATGTTTTAATTTTACTCCATTTTAATAATGCAGTGACTCAAAAATGTAAGGTTATGTACAGTCAGTTCCTAATGTTAGAAAATAAACACCCATGACATAGTCTTCTTAGGCTTCCAAATAAATAAAGTCTCATAGACAGATTATGTATTCATCGAAAAAATTACAGAAGAGTTTTTTTTAAAGGGAACCATTTTATCAATGCATTTTTTTCTAGACTTCTGCTAACTGTTTTAAAACTAAATATAAAATAAACCAAACTCACATACTGTCAGACCAAAACTATTTCCACATTCAAGTCAGAGGCTGGTTGTTAATAGGTTAATAGTGTTACTGACACTGAGGGATCTAAGAATTGAATTTCCAGTGGAAAAGGGAAACCATTTGGAGATGATTCTTAAAGTAGATGATTGGACCAGAATTCACAGAAACCACAGAGGAGAAACCAGTCAAAAGATGATTTATAATACAAACTCCAAAATGGAAAATGACTAAGTGCCTTTGCTCAGCAAGCTCCTTGAGAAAAAACTGATGCACAACTGCTTCACAAGGATACAGAATCTAAACTTTGCAGTGGTACAAATTAAAGTGCACACAGGCGTACACACGCAAGTGAGTCTGTGCGGCGCCTGCCAGCCATGGATGGCCCTTGGGCATCAAACACTGCACAGAGGCACTCAGCATGCCATGGCTTGGCATAGGGTCACACTCAACCAGTGGACTCACCAGCTGAGTGATGGTAACAGGCTCTCAGCTCACTCCAGAGGAAGAAGAGAGTATTATCTTAAACTGCAGTGTAGGAGAATGAAACAACTGTGGTTTATATCACTGACTGGTGCAGGCTAAGAATGAGCTAAAGAAATTAAGTTCTAATCATTAACTAAGTCCCCTCAGCAAAACTGTGTTGTATCAGATGCCCACAGCATCGAATAATTTGCTTTTATTTTTAAGTTAAAGTTTTTTAATGACTTTCAGTTCTTGGTACTATGGCATAGAAAGTTAAAAAGAGCCAAATAAATACATACATTTTCAGCCTTTGGCTTATGAAAGATTTCTAATGCTGAAGTCTGCCTGCATCTCATACAGTATGCCCAGCTAACCCTCCCCCAACACTTCCATCATTTTTAGTCAGAATGCATATATTTGTGCCATTCCTTAGAGAGGTTCATTTAATTTTTCATCAAAATTTAAGATAGTATCCTGAGATAGAGGGCCCAGTTACTCAACAAATTCTCCACAGTCACCCAGCAGAAAAACAGATTAACATTTTGAAAGTCGAATCTATACAAAACACACATCTGCAAGTATGCATGTGAGTCAAGCTGTTTATTGCAAGACAGCAGGGAAAAAGAACCAATTTGATTTCTTTTTTGTAAGAAGAAAGGCAAAACTAAAATGGAGTTCTGTGAAGAGCTGTGGACACAATGGTGTTCTCAGCACATCTAATAAAACCTATCACAAACACAGGTAATTCAAGTTAAAATCAAGAAGGAATTAGTTTTCACTTGTCCATTGGTTCCTTAAAGGAATCACATATGTAATACTAAGCCCCTGTCCTTAATCCATTTGATACTGCTGAGAGGAGGAATAGGCCTTCACCACACCTGATAAGAAGGTAGTCATAGTTTTTAAAAATCCTATGTAGGACCACATTACTGCATTGTATTGTGCATAAGTGGATTTCTGCTGTGACCTGCTAAGGACAACAGGGCTCTCCACAGGGACAGAGTGCATTCAAAGTCCCAGCTGCTGCCTTCCCTAACTGAACACAGAAATAATGAAAAACTAGTAAATATAAGTTTTTTACAGTATGTTTTCTTTTATGTAGTAGTGAGAAGCCAAGCTGTTATCTAAAGAACACTTTAGTTATTATTACTCATGACATGAAAATAAGAAATATTCTAGTCAAAGCCAAGCTGGTGAAGCTGACAGTTGGTTTAAATAAAAACTATTTACTGCACATTGAACATATATTTAGGGTATTATATTCATGATTTATATACATTTAAACTCCATCATACATACATACATGGAGATGCAGTGACTCAACAGCAAAATCAAACTTCCCTGAAAGGATCACCTGTTGAGTGAGCAGGCATAAAAAAGAGGAAATTGTTGGAAAAATGCTCAATCAACAAGTTCTAATCAGCAAAATACTTTCTCACACAAGTTATGTACATCAAAATTCATGAAAGAGATAAATGACAGAAAAAAAAAAGGGGAAAGTCCCTAATTTTACAATAAATTACTTGGCTTCTTAAAATTATTTTTCAAATAACCTTATATGAAACATATTGCTAAAATAATTATTAAAACAATTAAATAAGAGTTGCCTTTAAGACACACAAAATTTTGAAACCCATAGTAAATAGTTGAATTCATGGTGACATTTTTACATAGCTACAGACCACTGTAGAGATAATCATATCTCAGATGGCTATAGTTTTTACTGTACAAGACTGAACTCACTTTTGCAAATAATTTAAATCAACAATAAAATTCAGAATTTGTGAGGTATACTAGATTTCAATGCTCTTGAAACCAGCAGAACATTTTGGTTCATTCATTTGTCTTCAGAGCAGTGCTTTGTACACACTTGCACACTTGATCCCAATGACTCCCATAAATTGGTTAGAGTCTAAAGTTCATGCTACAATTTAGAACACAAATCTTAACGTCATGTTAGAGTAAGTTTTTTTGTTTGTTTGTTTGTTTGGGGTGTGTGTGTGTGTGTATGTTTTAAAAAAACAGAGTTTCTTATTTTTGGCTGCCCACCAGCAGCAAGATTTAGAGATATGTCAGAACTACATCCTTTTGCACATCTGAAAGAAAACCTGAAAAATCAGTGTAATGTAAACTGTTTTATTTACTTCTTAAGACTATCAAGAAGTTAGTTCAGCTACAGGATGAACTTAAGCAAGAGGTGCTAAAAGTTTTAATCTATGTAAAGTATTTTATTTCCTGTTCATGAACGCCTGTAATAACAATTTGTGCACTATTTTAATAAGACATATTTTCACTTCACCAAAACCAGGAAGATGTGCATAAAAGTGGTTCACTCTCAAACTGATAGACTGATAAACCTCAAATTATTAGGTTCATTTTTACCTTAAAACCAAGATAATTTTATAACATGAAATACTCAGCTAGGGCGTGTAGCAAGCAGACTAACTGTGACTGTGGCCAAAGGAGGGATCATGATAGAGGGGTTAGTGACCACCACTGGGAATAAGTTTAAACACTGACAATATACTCAACCCAATATTCATCCATTCTGCTGTTGACAATGGGAAGATGTAGACTGATCTCTTAGGAGTTCTCTCTCATCTCTCTGCCCTACCCTTATTCCTCCCTCTTTCCCACTGTCTCTCAATCCCTTACATCATTCTTCTAGCAAGGACATTGAAGCACTGGCACTGACACCTTTAAGGTGACAAAATTCAATTTTACTAACACTACTGAGCAAGTTTGAACACATTCTGAATGTAAAAATACTTTTGAATGAAGATTTAATAATAACTTATAATTGAATGATATGAATTTGCCTGCAGTAAAGCCTGAAGGCAAAATGAAGCATTCAGAGAGCATTCAGAAAGATTAGACTTATCAAACACTTTCAGATTGTTTCTGTCTTTATGGAAATATTTCACAATAAAGCAGGTCTTGGTTTCATTCACAAAGATACAACTAGTTTCTACACAGTGATTCAAATTACACTATATTACATTTGTAAAGTCAACAAAGATGTGATAATGCTGTTATGGAACTGAAAAAAGGATTTATCTTGGGTATCTTCAGGTAGTGAAACTATCTTCTGTGTTCTTCCTCAGCCCAAAATAGAGTCTTGCTTAACACCTGAAAAGAAATTACCTTATAACAACATAAAAAACCATTAGTCTATACTCCCCAGCAGGAAAGGTACACCTGGAAGAAACCTCATTAGTCAAATAATTTTGAGTGGTATTGGCAGGAATCACTCATTATCTCATCAGGACTGAGTCTTACAATAATAAGAACTGGACATTTGAAAACAGGACTACATCAAATGAGAATAGCTAATCACTGTGGTGGTTTTACTTATATTCAGGCATATAAGAATGTGCTGAATATAAAGCAAGAGAGAGAATGACAACTAATCCATGTCAGAATTGCAAGGCACAGAGGGCTCCTTGCCTTATAGTCTCTCATTCCACAACTAAACCTGGATAAACAGGATGATGGCTTTGCCTGACCTTGGAGAAAGCTCTCTCTTAAGATGCTTCTGCTCAAATAGTCATTATTCTTATATATAATATGTGATGCACCTGCTAGGTTTTCATGCCTTGGTATAACCAGAAAACTGATATTTAAACTATGCAGATACCTTTATGAAGAAAGATAATTGAGATCAGTTATAGACAGAAAAGTTTCTACTAGCTAAACTTTGCCTACTACCCATGTATAAAGCCATCTGTTCTTAGGAAACTCCAAGTAGTGCTGAAGGAAGTAATGCATCTTCTCTGCAACATGGCTACCTTAGAGAGAGACTTGTCATCTTGTCTCTACACCAGATTCCCAGGGACAAGTACCAGGTCTCAAATCTCATCTTCCAGATGTCTGGTGTTCCCAATTCCCAGATTCAGTGACTTTAAATTAAACTTTTTTTTTTTCTTTTTGTAAAGAAAAAGTAGTGTTCTCATAGGCTGATTCAAGACTGTTCATTCAACTCAAGAATTGTTGATTAGAGCTAGCAAATTTGCAACAATTTTCAATATTTCACCATTTGTATTCAATCTCCATTGGAACATATTATAAGGAAAAAGGCAACATATGAAGCACTCTGTGCTGTCTTAGTCATTACAGGAAAACTCCGGGTCATTAGGCAATTGGGTTAGGGTTTCCCATTCCAAGCCCTGTGGACAGATAGAGTGAGTTAGTCAAACACTGTCCCCATTACATATTTTAAGGAAAACATGGAATTTTTTTCCTGATTTTATGAAACAATATGTTTAAGCAAATGGGACCCTAAGCTTTCTGATTTGAAAAAATACAAAACCTATCACCCGCTCCCAGAAAGCACAGCCTCTATAATAGAAGTAAGTAGTACAGATTACAGTCTCATTCTCTTGTCTTTTCCAACATTAAGCTAATAATAAAATTAAGAAGCAGACTGACCATTCCTTTTCTCTAGCCCTGATGACAAATGTAATGAATAATGAGCTAGTCTGAAATTACTAATGTACTCATACAGTGTGTTAAACTCTTTTCAGTATGCCAATTCGTGTATGGATACAAATATCTCCTTCTCTTAAGTCCATTGCTTCTGAAATATTATCTATTTGCATTAAAGCTTTATCAACCTACAAGGTAGCAAATATCGAAAAATGGACAACTATAATGAGGTTCCAGCTTAAGAGTTAGAGAATCACAAAGCTCTACTCCCTGTCTGTTATACTGAAAATTTAAAGTGTGAGGGATAAGGAAAAGGATAGATGCAAAGTTCTGAAAAAAGACTAAACACATAAGATGAATGTTTGCCATATTATATAGTGTTAATAGATGCCATTAATGATAAGAATGGTGTCAAAAAGTCCACTTTTATGCTAGTAGATTTTCCAGAAAAAAAATAGTGGGATTAAAATTAAAATTTTCAAACAAAAAGGAGACACTGCAAAAGCAGAGATACCAGTGATGTATATAATTGGCCTGCTTATGTGCATAACTATTTATTGCAGTCTATGTTTCTCTGATTTACAAGGAGATAATTTGCATCAACTAATTTGAAGCTAAACTCTGATTTTTACTGGGTGTTTATTTTTTGCAAAGGTTAGTGTTGTGTCCTGGATTAAACCCATTTGTTTATCCAAACTAGGCATATCAGCACAGCAGCACTTTCTCAGGAGGTATTTTGATGATGACAATATTGTTAACTACCTAAAATAAGACTCTTTTAATTTTGTTTCCGTACTTCATGCTGTAAAATACTGATAAATAGTAGCATATTCCTCCGTATTGGAACAAGAATGACATCCATTGCCTGACACCAGTGCCTTAACTTTGTGAGGAAGGCTGGAGAATGCTGCCTAACAAACCTGCATGGCTGACATGATGGTGTTTGTGGAAGTTTTTTGTTTCATAAGGGAGCCAATCACATACAGTAAACAAAAAATTGCTTCATTGTCAAAGATTATCATCCCCCCTTCTACATTTGCCTTCAAATCTTCATTTTTCCCACCTTCCAGTTTGCTTTCTTTAATTCAGTGCCCACAGCAATTCCCCTTGAAAGAAGGAAAAGCTATAATCTAGAACTGCTGCAAACTCTCCTCCAGCAGAGGCCTATCCCTGCCAATAGCTGTCATCATTCAAGTGGCACTTGCTGGCAAGATAGCACAGAGTTGCAGCAATTTCTTTCCACTTTTCCATGCTTCATATCCCCAGCTGTTCCAAGGGGGTGATCACCTTGCTGGTTTCATGAGGTCCAGAAAACACAGCAATAATTATTGTGCTGGCAGTGCTGCAGGCAGCCAGCATCACTAAGGCAGGAATTGGAATGCAGCCCAACCAACATAGCGGAATCTACTAATTTGTTGCACTGAATATTTTGTTGTAAGAAATAATCATAAGCCTTGTGATAGACTATGAAAGGGAAATTACATTGCCTGAGCCAAAATCTTCTATAGTGCCTAGCAGGGAAAAAAAAAAAAAAAAAAAAAAAAGAAAGGCAAAAAACCAAAAACATCACCCGACAATTTTATGTTAGCTGCTTAAATTTAGCCTTTTAAATTCTCTGTCTTGTCAGTAAATTATTTCCTCCGATTTATAAAATTTACAAAAAAATAATCCTTATCCAATACTAACCTGTCAAAACAAAAGATGTTTATATTTGGTTTTGACCAATTTTGTGTAGATTTCACTAGGAGAGGAAGGCTAACAGCATTTAATTTAATTTTATATCACATAATATCTTACAGAAAATTGTAAAGAATATCTAACAGTGGAGCTTTCTTCCTATAAACATATTAGTCAATGTTTTAAATTATGCGTGTCTACAGAATTTCTAACCCTTTCTAGACATAAACCTTTAATACAATTATTTGAGGGTAACTGCAATATCTTTTTCGAAGTGGACTCCTGTCATTCATGAAACAATAGGAAAAAATACCATTTACATAACACTGAATGCCTGAGCATTTCTTAGTGGTATAGGTGACCTCCCTAGATAGAGTATTTTTAACTCAATAAAAAGTTTATCTGATAATATTGACCATACTGCTTATCTGCAAAAGCAACAGCATACCTTTAAGAAATAGCCTGCTGGTTCTTGTTTTGAATTACATGGCACTGTTTTGACTGTGGTAATGGTTTATGCTGTGGCTTAGTTTTAGCCTGATGACATACTGATTAGAACTTCATTTGAAAGAAGTTACAGGAAACAGACCTCTCTGGCAAACAATGCAGTTAGGTGAAAAAAGAACTTAGGGTAGTAAGAACTGCCTTCTTTCTAAGCATGATCAACGTCTTTTACACCTGCTGTTCTGCTACCTCAGCCAAGGAAAGAAAGGATCAATGTCCATTCAAGATGCCATGCTATCGACAGGTATTTCTACACTGGAGAGAAGAAGGAATAGATAAACCTTGTGCACATCTGGGTAAATATGAAGAAAAACCAGGAGTCATCTAATTTTCCTGCAACACATCTCACTATGCAAAGAAAATCATGCCAAAAAATAAAACTTCAGGATAAAACCAGCCTTTTACTCTGGGAAACTAACCAAAGTGCCAGCAGATTTCTCAGATTCCTGTCAAGAGCTGTCAAATGTTGTCAGCATCGATAATATTTTTAAAGTGATGTTCATGTTCTTGCTTTGTGAGAAGCTCAGGTAGGAACCACTAATTCCTGCATACCTGCCTCCTCTAAGTGGAACTGCCTTCCCTGCTGCGATGAACGCAGATAAACTGCAAGTCTCTTCCTTCATCCTCTGCCTAGCAGGCCTCACCCCACACATGGATGTAAAACTTTGAACTAAGCAAATAGACCTTCCTCTTGTAATGACACTATCCTAGGAAAGAAGACACTGGCCCATCCCAGTCATAACTTCCATTTAGAAGGCAGAGGTGAAGTCAAATTTACCTGATTTAGGACTCTAAATTCCATCTACATTTTAGGTGTTGAACCACCACAAAATTTCTGATATACTGAATGAAAGTGTGTGTCTCTGAAAGCCTCCGGAGGCAGATCCAATCTAAGTGTGGGGACCCAGGTGAGACAAACTGAATCTGGTCCACCCATTCATTTCACATAAAAGAGCCATAATTATTACTAAATTAATCAATAAACGTGATAGTCCAGGAACAGACTGCTAGGCTGTATGCTATTCCTGGGACTGCCACAGATGCCCCATGGGATTCAGACAAAATCTTTTGATTTCTGAGTAATAGATCTAGGCAGTATTTAAATCGTGACTTCAAAATGAAGCCACTTGGAACTATAGATTTCATTGACTTTCTCTATTTATTAGTTTCCTGTCTTATTTAAATATTTCTGAATATTTATTCTGTGTTGAATACAATTCAACCAGTTTCTTCTCTTTTTGTACTGAGGATTATGATTAGACTAGATTGGGAAAAAATTTTGATGGACAGAATTAGCTGTGCAGAATCAACACTACTTTTGCTAAAAAATGTTAAGAATCAGTGACTGAACCTTCCCAGTGTAACTTCTTTCATAAACCTTCATCAATACTGAAAACTTGAAGAAAGCATCTTCTGAGAGGAGGTTATGTGGGGAAGTGCTGAAATCTTATGACTACCCAAATTTGCAAGGTAGACAATATTAAAATTGCCAGCGTATTTTTGCAAAGGATATTACCTCACTGGATGACTAGGCATCAAAATGGCAGATGAAATAAAGTCCTGATAAGTACAAAATTGTGTACCTCCTTGGGAAAAAATATTTAACACACAGAGTGAATGGTTCTAAATTAACTATTACTACATAGGAAATTATAAAATTATTCCAGATAATTAGCACAAAATGTCATCTTGATGATAAACAAAGCCCAAATTTAGAAAACATCAGGAAAAAGTGGGCAGAAAACAGAAAACTGCACTAGTGAAGAGAGCATCACACTTGCAGCAGCACACACAGTAAAGCTGGAAAAGTACAAAGAAATATAACAGGGATTATCAGAACAGTGGAAGATTTCTACTGAGGACTGACTAAACCAATTAGGACTCTTGAAGTCAGTAAATAGAGAACTGTAGGGAGATATGAAAAACTCTTTAAAATCAAGGATTACATAAAGTAAATAAGTAGGGAACAAGTTTTATTACTTCTTCTAGCACTAGCCATAGAAGCAGCTGGCTGCAATGAAGTGAGAAAAACTGAGGGAAAAAAAAAAAAAAAAGAAGAGGAAATATATTTCCACAGGGTGAATCATGAAAGTAGGAAATATATTTCCACAGGCTTTTGTGGTGTTTCTGACAGAAAAAATTCAGATAATTTCATGGAAAATTAGTCCATTGATAGCAGATAAAATTATGGTCTTGTCACAGCCTTTAGTTTAAGAAGTCTCATAATTACTGATTGCTGAAAGCTGAGAGGTAAATTGAAGGAATGGCCATGCTCTACAGGGTCCTGTACTGCTCACTAGGCAACTGTGACCGGCTGCTCCTTTAGGCTAGTTTCTGTGCTTAAGTGATCTCTTGTTCTCATGGCTTTTTTATCTTCCATTTGAAGATAAACCTTACAGGTTTGTTTTCATTGGTTTTGTTTTTCAATTTTTTTTTTCAATTTAAATTGCAATGATACAACTGTGAAAACACAAATCTTACTAAAATTATGCCCACTGATGTCATACAAGAATATATATACTTACGCTTAAGTCACAGAATACTATGGCTTCAGACTTTTGAAGTTTGAAGTGTTAAGATTAAAAATGGGGTCAAAATCAAAAGCAATATGATCTAAAATCATATTGCCTAAACTTAGTTATAAAATGACTTTTAAACACGATCATTTTGGAGACATTCCCCATTTACCTTTCAGTAACTCTGCAGGACAGTAATCTCTTGCAGGCCCTGTAGAAATCTGCTTTCTAGTGGCTAGTGGGAAAGAATTAAGACAATACAAAAAGAAATAATTTCCTTTATTTAAAACTCCTTATCCATTTGTTTTCATTTTCTTTCTTTCTTTTTTTTTTTTTTTTGCACTGCTATTCCTCTTCAATTGTTCAGATCTTCTGTGGTCATTAGCAAGCTTAAAAAAAAATAATTGAATAAATTTGGAATTCTGTTACTGTGCCTTTTGTCCAAAGATGCTGTAAAAGGGCATGAAACACCATTATCTTATTTTTAAAAATAAAGACTTGAAGAACAAGCAGGATAGAATTTACCAAAATTCAACCAGATTAATACTCTACCATGGAGAACAGCTGACATGCTCAGTTCTGCCGAGAGCCGTAACCAGTAAAGTAGACAGCCTCTGTTTGCACTGAACAAAACTGTTAGGTAGCACTTGCCTTTTGTTAGCAAGAACCTGAACAGAGCCATCTATCCATTTCTAATAAGTATTGGTTACTTGCATTATTACCTGGCTCTCATAGTATATGCCATGAAAAAATGTAAGACTGTAAGGTACATTAGGAATAAGTTGATGGTGTTCCTGATGCTTTAAAAACATCCAAAATATGAAAACTTCCTTGTTTTAATTAGCCCTGTAATGGGATGAGCACTAGCTAGCATAGCTCCAAGAGGTGACACATCTGGTAAGTCTTACAAGATACACCCCCACTCAATACTGTCACTGTAATAACAACAAATCAACAAGTCTATTTTCAAATGAAAAAATATTACTCAGATATGGCAGATTAGTGCCACACCATGCAGGCTGGAGCACAAGACATAAAAATTCTTTTGCAAGCTTAAAGTGTAATATTTGAGGAGAAAATGTATACCCTATGAAGCTTGGATAGGAAAAATAGAAGGCAGATGGAAAACTCCACTGTGTGCTTCATCAGCCACCTGCTAACCACTGACTGTTGGCCAATAAAAAAAGCTGCACCTTACTAAGTTATAAAACGGAAGGTGAATCTGGTACAAGTGGAAAAGTGAAACAGTTTTGGATACTGTTGAATAACTGTCTCTAAACATAAGAAATACGAGTTCTGCTTTGAAAAGAGAAAACACAACTGAAATAATGAGTGGTGGACAAGGCACACAAGACTTTGCAGATAACCATCCTTGTAAGTCTTACCCAGATAAGCAATCTAAAACTTGAGACTGTCCATACCTAAACTAGCAATCTGTTTGCTGTGGGCCACAGAACATGAATGAATACAAATTTATTTTTATGTTACTGATGATGGCAAAGAGGTTGGATAAAGGAGTTTCCTATAACTTTTCACAGTTTCCTTGAGATCAGGGTAGCTATGAGTTCTAGTCTCCCTGACTTCGTAAAAATACTGTTATACTACACAATACATACCTTCTTAGAAGAACAAAAAAAAAATTAAAATTAAAATGAGTATTCTTAAGAGACCTCCAAACCACAATTACAGTACTTTCTTCTTGTCAATCCACAAAGGGAAGTGACTAGAGATAATAGAAAATACAAGCAGTATGCAGTCAGTTGCATAGATAAACTGCATTATTGTAGCAATGATAGAATAATTTAATTGTCTTGGAAAGCAGCAGTGATATCAATGGCAAACAGGTAATGAATGAAAACAACAGAGATCTGGACATAGAAAGTAATAAGGCAGGGAATCAACGTTCTTTTCCTGCTATTTAAAGACTGCAAGCATCGATGTACGCTGAACTAGACTGAAGGTATTTGCAAAAAAGGTTACTTATGTATGTGTGTAATATGGACTTACAAATTTGCACTTCTTATCTCTGTGTCTTTTTATCCATTTTGTTCATTAACATAGGCAATGTAAAAAAAAAATCTACATATTTACTATTCTGCATTGTGTTATTATATCTTATTCTATATTATGACTACCATAGCAGGCAACCTAATAATACTGTCTGAGAGATAACATCATCGGATACCTTAACATAGTCAAAACAATATGAAATAATACTTGCACATTGCAAAACGATATTTTAACCTTTTTTTTTTTGCTCAAGTATTTGAGATAATGTTAAGACTCAGAAAGATCTATGATTTGATGGTGTGGGTTGATGTAATATTTTTCATTTTCAATGTGTTTCTTAACTTGTGTTGTTCCTTCATGTCACTGTGTTCCTCGCTCTGTCCTACAGTGGTTGCACTATGCAGAGTCGAGGAACCCCATGCTGTCCTTCCAGAGCTTGTTTGATAGAATATTGCCTAACACAAGTTTGTGTGACTGTGCAATATCTGTTAGGGAAGCACTTCATTACTAAATCCGATTAAACTATTGTAAGTCAATGCATGTATATAGCAGAGACTGTCTCAAAAAATAGAAGTCATATTAAACTGGTACTATTCACTTTCCTTATACTTTTCTCAGAAGGGTTTTTGTGAGAAACCCCTTCAGGTTTTGGTGATTATCTTTTTATTTCTTTAATTCAACATTATCGATTAAGAAATGTATCATTAGTGAACAAAATTAAAAGCTTCATAGTTGTCAGAAGTATGAAGCCCAGTCACAAAAGCTCAGGTGAAAGAAACCTTTTCTAATTCATACTATTTTCATTCTAGTATTGTTAATTAACTCATATTTTGCTTGTAAACCTGTGCTGGGTGTGGGTGCCCTGGCACTGAGGGACTTCCCTGTGCCAGACACAACCTGCTCCCGCTGGCTCCACCGTACCCATCTCAGGGCACAGCTGAGCACTCCAGACACAATGGTGGCACCTCAGGGAAAGCGTGTGTAAAGATGGGCAGAACACTGCCCATGAACAATGAGTGACAGGAAAAAAGTGTAAGGTACATCCCCGCAAGTCCCAGGATGGAGGGGAGGAGGGGGTGTTCCATGTTCCTGGACAGAGCTCCCTGAATTCACTCAAAAGTCCAGGCTGGATCAGGGAAACAGCATAAGGCAGGAGTGGGGTCTGTCATGGACTGACCCTAAGCCTATATTCCCCATTCCCCTGCACCACTCAGGGTGATGAGGTAGAGAAGCTGGGAATAAAGGAGTGATGTTGATCCTGGGAAAAAAGTGGAGGGGAGGCTGAAATGTTTAGGTTTTTTTTCCGCACCATTCAAATCCACTTTAATTGGCAATAAATTAAGCTATTTTTTTCCCACTGAATTGTGCCTGTTTTCTCCTTGACAATAATAAGAGTAATCTTCCTGCCTTTATCTTGGCCCACAAGATTTTTCATCTTTTGCCCCTGTTCTGTTGAGGAAGGTGAGTAAGAATAGGGTGAGCACACAGCAGCTGACCAAGGTCAGCCTACTCCGAGGCTAGAACAAACCTAAACACATTCAACCTGAGTTACAACTGTTTATTGGACAAGAAATATTGCTCTTAATGATTCATCATCATGGCTAGGCTTTGAGAACAAAGATTTGGGCCTTAATGATTACAATTCTGATTAAAGATAACTTTCCTAGGATTTTTATAGTTATTGACATTTCTGCAGAAATTCATAAAAACTGCAGTTGGTAATTCAGCACCTCTGAGGCTGTCAATTTTTAAAAAAATCTGTATTCAGAAATGGTTTATAAGAGTTACATGTATACATAGCACAGCAGCATGTATTAGTACAAGTAATTTCGTTGATTAAAACTGCTTTGAAAAATAAGTTCTGTGGTTTTCCAGAATTTGAGCTGTTTTGCTAACCAACGTTAAAAACACCTTTTTTTCCCCTTTTATCAGGAACTATAGTGCTATTGGAACTGTAGTGAATCTGTTCTACCCTGACTTACCTGACTTATTCTACGAAGACTTCAATTATTTTTGTTGAGCTTGCCTTGTCTCGCTGGCCTTTATAGAAAACAGAAGGCACAAAAGATAACTGATGTTTCCCCATCTGTTTCCTTAATAAATGCCCTTTGCTACAAAGGACTGGTGTGCAGACAAGAAAATAGGACTCACTTATCAAACGATACACTCAGTGCCGATCCAAGCTGTGTTTTGATAAGGATTTCCTGGATGATGCGACAAATTTCTGCCTGAATCTCAGTGGTATCTTAGGCATCTGGCAAAAGCACTTCATCCAGATCACAAAAACAAATAGCTTTTAATTAGTCAAGTCCTAAGCTCATCTCTCTCTGTTCCTCCCAAAAACCCAACCAACCAACCAAAAAAAAAACAAAAAAACAAACAAACAAAAAAAAAAACAAAAAAAAACCAAAAAAAACCCAAAAAAAACAAAAAACAAAAAAAAAATCAAAAATCCTCCAGCTACACTAAAATACCTCTGTCTCTGACATTTAAAAACATGACACCATGTTATTTCATAAAGGCCCCAAATGACAAGATTAAATAACAGAAAAAAAAGCCAAAATCAAAATCAGACTTGTATGTAAACATAAAACAACCTTCAATTTGCAATCAGAAAAATCTATATGTTATTACTCTGTGCAATGCTCACAAATTATTAGTGTGGTTTTGATATATTTTTAAATGCAGCTGTATGGAATCATAAAATGTTTTCAAATACAGACAGCTAACAACATTTTTGTTCTGGTCATATATTTTGTCACAGATAAAGCCTTGTAACTTTAGATGTAAAGAGGAATCTGGATGCACCCTTTATTAAACTTCTCTACTGTGAAAAATTTCAACATACTAGATCTATCCAATGTAATTGGCCAAAAGTGCTTTCCATACCAATGTTGTTATCTTATGTACTCTGTCAAGGATGCTGCACTCCTTGTGCCCTGCATGGAGCACAGGCTCTGTTTGAATTTCATCCTGTATCCTTTATCTGACTTTCTCCACAATACCCTATGTCACCACATAAGACCAGCTCTTCATCTTTTTTATTTCAAAGGAAGTCCAAACAACAGACTTTCAGGCATGCTGCAGTCATAGATGCACCAGTTACAAAAATAATTTAAAAAGTATTCACAATTAAGTTGGAAGAATCAATTCATCCCTACTTCACTCAGAATAACCCAATTGTTCAGGTGCCATGTGTATGATCTCTGTTTTGGCATTGTATGTTATAAGCCACTGCCAGAGGCAGAACTTTGAATGAGATAAATCAAAGATCATTCCCACATGCCAAACCAAGAAAGTGTCAATAGGATGAAGCATGTTCCAGTTTAAATGTCTGCAGCACCTTCCATATGTCTTAGGAATGAGTGGGGACCCCTGACTGGATTAGTCCTGATAGCTTGGGAAGGAAGCAATACATTTTCCAAAGAGCTATCACTCTGGAGAAAGTAGCAGGGAGAGAAAAGGGTTTATAGACTACAAAGCTCTTTGGCAAAAGGTCAAACTGTGGATGAGTATTATTCTTCAAGGAGAAAAGACAAGAAGAGATTGAAAACATTACTGTTACAAACAAAAGGAAAAAGCACACTCGCAAACTGATGAAAGAGCTGAGATAAAAAGAAATCTCTGGCATAACAATTAGATAATTTTGTGGTGCTTTTCTTGACAGACTGAAGTTTCTTGACTTGAAATAGCTCTTTTGGAAAAAGATTTTCTGAATGGGTTTTATAGATTACTTCTCTGGATACAGATCACTCTAACAACTTGCAGAACTGCAAGAATGAGGATAATTGTAATTCTCATACTGTAGATATTATTGTCTCTGCTCTTCCAGAAAATGGAGCAACAAAATTAACTTTACATCAGAAAAGTGAACAGAAAAAAGTCTGTTGTCTTACTCTTCTTTTGAAGACAACAGATTTTGTAACTTTTGTTCCCTTCACTGATGAAGAAAATAACTCACAGTGAAAAAAAAACCCTCTTAATAGTTTGGAGTGACATCATGGAAACAGTTCAATTCTGTTCCTTCCTGAGATCAACATATACAGGATTGTGTTTTTCCCCAGTATATACTTTATATAAAGAAAAAAATGATAACTTTTAAATTTTTTTAAATGAATTCATTGTGTAATTATATTTTTGTGTTAATGAAACTTTGGTAAACCCTCAATCAAGTGTTTCAGAAATAGTTTCTCAATTCATAAAATATTTTGTTTTTTGTTTTTGTATTCCTAATCCGTATCTTGAAGTTTCCTAAAGCAGGTCTAACCCACTACCTTTAGGAAGCACAGAAGATTAATTGAAACATCCTTGAGCCCATTGCTGCATTGACACTTATAGCCCAGATTTCTTTGTGACACACTGCTACTTCCGTGAAAGCCCAGGAGTTTCAACACGACTTCTCTGACCTGAAGTGAAAGGATTGATATGTAGACATTAAATCTGACCAACTATACTGATGGCCAGGTCATCTAAATCACTGTCCTTAAACCACCACTGTCACAATAGCCTTGATCCTGGTCCTGTCCTTTATGACCTTCTGATTGTCCAGCAGTAAGTCCAGGTATTAATGACAACACACAGTCTTCATATACACTCTGTATGTCCCAGCTCCCAGCAATGACCTGAGGAAAAGACAAGATTATGCTCTGGTAGTTCTGAGTCACGTATTCACTGAAAGATGCATGTGAAGGTATGCTGTGGCCATCAGCGAGATCAGTGAAAAACTAATAGTTATTAAATTCCCTTGCAGTCTTGCAGACTTGCCCTTAATGATGCCACTAATCCAGAGTCCTTCCTCTTTACCTAGCCATCATACCTTTGCATACTTAGAGTATTATTCTAGAAAAAATAATGTATTAGGAAAAATAATGTAAGAAATTAAGAAATATGGGAAATGCATGTATGAAGTAAATGTGAGTTTTACATACCATTGACCACATCAAATACATCACTATATTTTATACATATAATCTACATATAGAAATTTCATCAGAGAACTGAAATTACCTTATGTGAAAGTTTTCTTCTGTTTTTGAGACTGTAACTGTTGTGCAAGGAAGGATGACAATGCTTTAAAGTATTAAAGTATGCCAGCAGGCTTTTAAAACTTATCTTCTAGGGGCAAATACCTCTTGTTCGAGTCCAGGAGGGACAGACACTCTGAAAACTACATCACTCCAATTTCATTCCTCCTCCCCTTCCCACATTGTATAAACTACTCCTGTGACCATATCTTTTCCCTCCATCAGCCTGAGCTTCCTTTGTGAAGTTGTCTTATTTTTTAATTTAATTTTTCCTGTATGTTTTCTTGTTAAAATGGTAAATTTCTCTAAGTGACTTTTCAAGAACACTTTATGTAGACAATTTTATGCTTCAGGAAGCCATACTTAGAAGATCAAGACAAGGTTTGCCCTTCAGACAGAATTCAAAACTTCATGTACAACATTAATTTATATTCCTTCAAAGATGCTTTGCCATTTGAATGAGTTTGTACTGAGCCATTTGGATTATTAAATTGCTTTTGTATTGCTGTCTTACACTCTCCCTCCTCTTACCCTCTCCATGACAAATTCAGAATACATTTCTTATTCTGTAAAAGTTTAGTAATAAACTTCATTTTTACATCTACTCCAACACAAAACCTGAATCAGACCAAGCCTACTTGAGAACAATGGTAGCTTGTGCTGTTTGGCCAATACTTAATGATGGGCACTTTTCAAACAAAATATTCAGTCAAGCATAACCAAAACTGCAAAAAGCATACTGATTTTAAAAAGTCATACTGGATAGAATTTGTTCTAGAACAGATGTCTGGAATAATGCCAGTGCCCCTAGTAAAGAACACTTATGCTTATAGACCATTCTGACATCCAGAAATCCCTGCTGCTTAAAAAAGTGTACAAGAATGTAACACAGAAAACAGTGTCTCTATTTGCCAAATGACATGTGCTGCAAATGACTTTTTAAAACAACACAGAGCAGAGCAGCCTTAACATCAGGCTGAGGATACTGACCAAAGTTTCTAGATTTTTTTAAACACTTGTCATAGTACAGCTTCACACAATTATAACTATTTTGTCCTAAATTAAGACCTTTCTTAGTATTCTGATTTCAGAATAATAAAATCAGTATGTATACACTGTGTTCATATGCAGCTTTTTGAAGACTATAGTGCAGCTTTCTCAGTTGTGGGATGGCCCTTACCCCTTATGCTGCTCTTTTTGCTGGTCAGTTTGTAGTGTGAGAAAGTAAAATATGTGGATTCAGAGATGTTTGAGGAGCTTCCAGAAAAAAATGTTTAGGGTGCCACTTTCCTGCCTTGGCAGCAAAAGCTAGGTTTTCTTTGCCTAAACCCAAATGAGACCCCCCAAACCAAATTTCAACAAATTCTCCCTCCAGCAGATTAATTTTGGAGGTGGGTAAAGTACACAAGTTGGCTTGTCCTGTTTACTGATCTGTGCATGCTCAAAATTGCCTCAAAGGCAGGGGAGATGACATTTCTTACCAAAGGCTCCATTAGGATCCAGAATCAAGTAACTAGATGTTATTCCTGTTTAAGTTACAATAAAATGGAGCTTATTATCTGTTTAACAGCTTAGTGGTTAAGCACTGATGCGGAAACCAGCCAGTATCTGTTCTAAGCTGCATACAGCCTTTGGTGTTCTCCAAGAGTGCATTACGTGGAGCAGGGTCATTTGGTGATATCCTGAATGTAAGAACTCCAGGTCAAGTGCTTGACCAAAACACGTGCATAAGGGAGGCTAAAGCATCAATACCAGTGCTGCAGGTCTTCAGAGGCATTGGCCTGTTGCCACCTGCTTTTTAAGGAATTTAGATAGTCATTCTGGAACTACAGATGCTAGTTAGCTTTTGAGTATAGTGACACCTGAGATAGATACCTAAAGTTTTGATGTATGGTGGAATTTAATATCAGACTTCTAAAAGGCTAGATTAAGTTTTGCTCTAAGTCTAAAAGCATAACACATACACACACCCCAAACAAACAAACCCCCAACACCTTCCCCCCAACCGTTCCCCCCCACCAAAACAACAAAAAACCCACAACTCCCCCCAAAAAAACAGAAACACAAGGGTGAAAATTGCCTATATTTTCTCGAACAAAATTGCCCAAACAGCTGAATTTCTAATGTGATGTATACCAAGTGCCCTAATAATTTTTGCAAAGGTGAGTAAATCTGTGCTTCTCTCTTTGACCTGTCCTTTTCAGACTTACAAACCAGGTGCCCTAATCCCATGAAGTGCCTGGTCCTGTGTGAGATTTCTGGGCGTAAATACCCAAGAATTCAACACAAACTACAGCAGTTCATTACACTTCTAGTAAAAAAAAAACATGGCAGGAAGGATAAAATAACTGGATTTGGTGGCAGTCCTCACCTCAAAACATAACAGCCCAACGACTACTAGTCATGAGTCCAGGAAATGGCACACCTGATGATAGACAGAAAACATGGGGAGAACATGCCTCTATCCCAGCTGTGCAGAGGATTTTATTACTAAAACAGGTCCAGTAGGTAATTCTATGACTCCATAATGAGAATAAGTTTTAGTTCCTCACTGACAGAGGGTGTGCCTAAGTATAACTGTGTGTATTATTCTTTGTTCACTGTTTCTTCACAAATCTTGTATTCTTGGCTCTTCAGTGTAAGAAAGACATAGAAACACATGAGAAAATATGAAGAGAAACAGGAAAAAGAAGTTATTGAGTGAGGAGTACAAGAAAAATAATCTAAGGGTGAAAAACCTATACTTATAACCCTCAAGAAGAGAAATGATTACGATAAATACGTTCAAGCTAACAATATAAGAATACAGATGAACACAGGAGGGAGGAGTAATAGCCAGTAGGTATGAAAGAAAAAATTAAGCAGAACATAAAATAACATACTCCCAATAACAAGAATACTGTGGAAAAGAAATGGATTCCTCAAGGACAACAAGCAGGAAAAAAAGCTTGTACACATTCAACAACAATTAGTGAAACCATTTGCTAGTAAACTACTAGCAAAGTCATCAAATGGAATAGAAGTGGCCTTTGGAGACTGGTCATAATTAACTACCTATTTCTATGTACAAGAACTAAATATGATATGTGCTAGGATTGAGAATTCACGCTGTTATTCATAAATAAATAAATAAAAATTAGAGTACCTTAAACATAGCCACACTGTGTCTGAAAAAAAATATATGTGGAAAAAAAGAAAGTTTATTAAGATATTTTACTAGGGAAGAGAGGAGTTTTAAATACAGAACAAGACATGATGTAAAAAATAAATACATATAATAAATAAAATCACAACAAAATTTGTAAATACTAACATTAAACAATAAGGATCTAGTGAAATCAATAAATAACACACTATCGTTATTGTTTTTTCCCCATAACTTACACTTTCACAATATTAAGATTCAGTGAATGAATCTTAATTCTAAACTTCAAAGACATGAATATACATACATGGACAGACAGACAGGAATTTAAATACTGAAGTAAGCTTGATAAAAAATTTAATGTAGGGTTAGAAATGCAGATAATTTATTTATAACTTATTGTTAGATATGAATTAATAAAACAAAAAAACTGAAGCCATGATACACCCATGATTATTTTGAACCTCAGTTATGGATATGTTTTCTGATTGTCTTAATTGTGCAAGTCTAAACTTGGAACTGAACCACTGAACAGCATGATTGTATTTTGATTTACAAATTGTTCTTATTCTATTCCATTTGAAAAAATGAATTTCAAAGGTAAAACAGTAAGACAGTATTTCAGGCATACTCTATAAGAACAAGTTCTATGTTCTGTACGATTTATCTTTTAAGCCCTAAAACGATAATTACATTTAAATTGCTCTCCAATTCTATTGCATTAACATAATTGTGTGTCAACTAACATGATGTACTTATTAAATGGAGAATTTCTGGGCAATTTACACATGTAATAACATGTTATTGTTAAATTTATAGTACACCTAACAATACTTTGCCTAGCAACTCAGTCTTACTGAATATGGTGCTACTAAATAATAGCAGCTCTACTGTTTCCTGTTGACCTCAATGAACTCCTCAGTGCTCTTCAAAGGACATAAAAACTAGCATTGTGATATTATATCTCTCTAAAAAAAGTGTAGACTTTAAACACAAATCTAGAGTAACCCTTGTCTTAAAACTGCAACACTCTGTTCAAGCTGGAAAGGAATATTGCCTTTGCAAGAGGTACAGTTAAAGCAAGAATTAGGTTTTGCTTTAATTTTGTGCCAGATTAGTAATTCACAAAGACATCTGGGGTATTAAATTAGGCAATTTCAGTGGTTTGGTGCTGGACCTAGGACGCAAAATTATCTTCTCCCTACTAATATTAACAAAATTTCACAATCAGTTTATTTTCTCTTTCAAAATTGTGTCTTCAGAGGGAGAATTTAATCATCCTAGTGCAAATTGTTAACTTGGTTAATCTATTCAAGCATATACATTTTAAAAAAATAAAATGTAAGACCTTGAGCCAATGAGTTAAAAGTTTTGTTCAGATTCAGGAAAAGGGTCTGATGATAAGTAATACTGTTATGTTACAATTTACTTGCTTTTCAGTCTCAGTGCAGAATTGCTCCCAACAGTGTAAATGTTTCTGAAAGCTGAAATGTACACATGGACTTCTTGTTTTCCGATGAAACACTGTTAAATCTAAAAGGTTCTAGTGAATGTTGAATGATCTGCTTGTAAGTCGTAACTTGCAAAACTTCATCTTTACCTAAGACAACTCCAAAAGTCTGCAGTTGTGGAATATTTTGTTGTTTAAATATTGTTTTCTCTGTGAGAGTTAGTGCACATATTTCTGATGGGACAGTCTGGAGATTTTTCTGCTCTACTCCCAAACCAACACTGATTACCTTTAGAAAAAATCTTAGAAGATGCCTTGCTTTTATTTGCAAGTAAAGTTTCTCACAGAAAAATGAATGCACTTATTTTTCACAGTCAAGTTTGTCTGTTTTTTGATTTCATACATTAAAAAAGAAGTAGAAGAAGAAGAAGAAGAAGGAAATACTTCTTTAGTTCTATATTTTTCTCTATAGTTCTCGGATATGTGCTACTATTTTCCAGAAACTGCTAGTTTCTTTGAGTCAAGTATTCAATCAGAATGAATATTCAACAGAATATTCAACCAGAAAATTAAATCTCCCATTAACAATCAAAGGGTATGCACAATTTACGGGCGAGCGGTTGTTGTAATTAAAAGAAAAAAGTGAAATAGAAAGTGACTTAAATCTGAAAATAGGTACTGAACATTTGCACCAGCTACTTTGCTAATCTGTGCATTCAGAAGGGCAGCCGCTCTGTGCACAGACCTGGAGATGCCACACCAGAGTAGAAGAACAGCAGAAGGGCTGGCACTCCAGGAAGCAGGGAGGGGGAAAACTGCTTCTTAAGTCTCATCCTTTCACTGTCAGTTTGTTCCCTACAGTATTTTCCTTCAGTAGCATGTTGAATTAGGTTTTAAATGACCCAAGAGATGAGGCTACTACCACTTTTCTTAAAGAACAACCTCAGAGCCAAAAGGAAGAGAGGAATTTTATTTTTTTTTGATATTGTGTTCCAGCACACTTACAATAGTGTTACCATTATGCACCACATTAAAAAAAATAATGGAAAGGAAAAAAGAAATATCTTTCAGGTACCTGTATCATGGTTCCCTCTGGTTATGAAAGGAACATTGGATTGAGAAACAATTTATGGCTCACTGACTTCAATATAGTGCTAATCCACGTAATTTATGTTGTGAAGTAAATATGTATTATCTTAAAACCACTTAGTTTCTTACTTTTCTATTTCTGATAGAAAGCTTTAAACACAAACCTGTCATGGCTAGAAATCAGCTTAAAATAATTCTTCTAACTTTGTAATTTCCTCCCTTGCTGTATTCATACTTTCTGTGGATTTGTAAGAAACAACCATAAATGCTCTCAGCTTTAGTTTTTTTCAGCTCCTTGGTATCTTCTATGTTATATTTTACCCCTGCTTGATTCTTTTGGGATGCTTCCATTCATCAGTTACACTGTGGATTCATCTCTTTCTTAGACTTAGTAACCTCAGTTTTACAAAGCTTTTCAGAAGAGGCCTTAATACTTTCTTACACAATGACATTAGGATTTTTTTTATTTTCAGAGCCAACCCCTCAACTGAGTTTACTTTCTGCACATCTGAATGATTTTGATGATTCAGTCATCTAACACACTCAACTTTTTTTTCCCTTTCACCTACTGAATATCTCTTAGTTTATTGTACAAATTTTTAACGGTCCTTAAACATATTGCTATCCACTGCATTAATGAATTTAACTCTATGTTCCCATTTTGATTACTTAAACCTTCAATTATTTTTTTTAACTGCTTCTTTTTCCTATGTGAAGTTTTCCTTTGAATTGACAAAAACCTTCAAAGTATGTACCACAGACAAAACCAATGTCATCCTCCTACGTTTTAGACCAAGATCATTAAGAAAAATACTAAATGAGAACACTTACAAACCAGTGCCTCAAGTCTCCCACAATAACCCCTTTCCTCTTCAGTGTATCTTATCTGTTTTAATATCACACATGATTTTCTCCCGTTTAGTAATTTTCTTGCAAGACATTAAAATTCTTGCAGCAATCTTATTTTTAATTTACTCTTTGGCACTGAATCAAATATTTAACTAAAGTCTAAATAGATGAGCTTTACTGCATGTCATTTGCCTTGAAAATCATCAAAGAAAAATGGCAGTTAAAAACATGTTGTTTTATGTCCCATTTCTAGTTGCCTCCATACATTTAATTATAATTTCCATTGAAATTTGCTCTAAAACTTTGCATGCTACAAAGGCCGGATGAACACACTATCCCAAATCATTTAATGTCTCCCACTGAATTTAGAGTGTAGGTTTCAGTATTGTTCTCTGAGTATATGATATCTGCTTGGAAAGGTTGATTAAGGATAGGTTAATTGAATAGATCTATGGTTTCAAATATGGTTATTTCAAAATTCTGTAATGAAGACTATCTGACCTCCCCTATCAGGATCACATAGAATTTTTTAAGTTTTTTTTCTTCTGTGAAGAAGTAAATCACATTTCCATGTCCTCATTTTCATTATTTTCTCCATATTAAACACCATTGACATTACCGAAAGATTTGACAAAATTTTCATTCAGAATGGATGAAAAGACACTTTAAAGTGTCTATTCTTAGAATAAGGGGATTTTTTTCTTTCTTTTTCATTCTCAATTTTGCATGGCTAAAGATCTTTTATTTTGATTACTCCTTGTATGATGTAGCTTGGCTTGATATTTGGTAATTCTCACACTCTTAGTGTGTTCTGAATTCTAATATTGACTAGTTAAAAAAAAAAAAAAAAAGAAAGCTGTCTGCTTACCCTGTTTTCCTTTAAAAAAAAGAACNTGAAATATTTTCCCTTAATTATCTTTTGCCTACATGATTAATGAAATTTTAACTCCTCTTAATTTTTAAATTCTAGAACTGTTCAGTTTAACTAGACAGTGAAACTAATACATAATTATTTACGTTTCCTCTTCTAACATTAAGTACCTGGTATGTATTCTTTACATAATCCACCAAACAGATCCATTTTAGGAACACTCACATGCCGGGTTGTTTTTAAGCACTACGTCTCATACAATGATTGTCCACTACGTGATATAAAGTACTCCTTTGTTGGTAGATTAATTATGTGGTGTAAAAACTTAAAACCTGCTATAAATTACAGCAGTTGTATTTTAATCAGACAACTTCAAACATCTCAAAGAAAATTTATTCCATTAATACCAACAATATTGCACCAAACTTTTTATAACCTAGCACTTGCAATCTGTAACAACTCTCAAATTAGGCCTCTGAATCTTTTCCACACTTGTGTGACATATCTTGACTTACAGATACTCAATTTTTAATGATCACTGGCCTTCTTTCTAATATCCAGCACTTTGTAAATAGTCCAGCTTAGTACATTTGTATTTATATATTTTCTCACTAACTAGTTCTTCCAGTCTTTGGATGCCTTCGCTCTCCTAAGTATGTTTTCATTTCCTGTCAACTTCCGTTATCTATGAATTTCATTAACATGTCACTTAGTTCTTTGAAATCATTAATTAAGATGTTAAACCAGAAAGTACCCTGCAAAAACCTAAGTCCTTATTTATCTTTAACATTGCAGATTCTCACTCCATATTATCTCACATATTTTTTGCCTTTTTACCTGCACATCCATATAAATATTACAAAAGTCTCTGCCACTTGAAATTTCAATCATAATGCTATCCTTTTTTTCTGGCCTAGATGCACATGATCTTGCTCTGCTCTCTCTGTGTATAACACTGTCACAGGGATCTTTGTTTTCAGTGAGTTGCTCAAGGGCATCCATTTGATCCATCCCACTTGTTGCTTTTTTCTTTCACTGTTGACTCAAATATCAAAACCATTTCTCTGTCATCAGCCACAAAGACTGAATTCTGCCACTGAATAAATCCAAGCCTCTATCCACTTACTGTATTTTAAAAAATCTGTTTCTTTTCTCCCTGTTTTGCTTTTCAGATTTTGGAAGGCTTCCTTATAAGCACATGTAGACCTACCTTATTTTTCTTCTTTACAAGCTTTTATAATTTTTTTTTTCTTCTGAAACCATTACAAAGTTAGAATGTTAACATGCTGACTATCATACTCATCATCTTTGTCTCTTCTTTTATCCCTGATGGGGAAGTTTCCTGACATGTGGTCAGACTTTAAAGGCATTAAATATCTTTTTGTTTGGTATTCACACATAGAGACCTAAGCCATGATTGAGTTTTCTACAAAATATGGAAAACAATAAATGAATAAACTTAGCAAAACTAGACTTAAAAAAATAAAATTAATCAAACTCTACAAGTTCCTTTCATCCTGATTTTATACTAGGCATCTGCACAGCATTACTCTGTAGTACTACAGCAGAGCTCACAGAAGAGCCTTTCCCAAACCATTTTATTGCCTTTATAATTTCTCAGTGATACAGTTAGTAGTTAATTGACCTAATTGTACCCCTATTCAAGCCAACAATGCTATATACTTTTCCAGGAACAGACACTGTGTTCAATCTTTTGCTTTTATATAAATTTAAATCACAGAAAATTATCATGTTACTTAGCATGGTAATCATAGACTGCAAATAGCAAATACTGGAGGCACTGTGCACAGGAGAAGACCTCATAAGTGATCTGCAGGCTGATATTCTGCAGCATATAACAAGTGTCAGAATGATTGGCAGCAAAATACAACTCCAGAACAGATGAGTTGAATTGGAATCTCTCACAAACTGATAAGCAATGAAGTCTTCTGTAGATAATTTGCCAGAAAGAGAAACTCTGCCCTCACTACGTGAACCTTCTCACTGAGAATGTTATTCATGGTATTTCTGTGAACAGCACTTTTTTGCCTTAGCGTGTGCAAGTTTGAGGTGAGACAATGGAAAAATTCTGTACCCTGTTGAAACCTGAAAAATTTAAAGTTTCATGGCATTGACTGCTGTGATCCAAATTTCACTGGGAAAATCACTAGTTGGAGAAACTGACTATACAGCTATCACATCAAACACAAGGTGTATCAAAAAAATAGGCTTTGTATGGTGCGTTTACCTAACTCAGTAACAGATAAGCAAGAAAAATTTAATGCATCCAGTGATTCAAAGTTGGGTTTCTTGAAAACATACACACTTGTGCAACTCCTGGAAGAACAATTGGCAGGACTGGGCCCAGAAGATTGCTACTTACCCCCAGAGAACCTGCTCAAATTATGTTTGGTTCAAATTCAGAGAAAATAATGGTCTTAAAATAATACTGACCATTTTCATGGACAGAGATAATTTTCTAGGACTAATGAAACCAATGGATGATTTTCTGAGTCTTTCTGTCAACTTCTCTGCCTTTGGGTCTTTTCTGACCCCTTCTATTATGGGAATGCTTCAGCTTAGTCAATGAGCTACTACAAGAAGACTGACTCCTTGCTGATTATGGGTGTAGTGGTCTGAAGAGCATAATGTAATCATCCCTAACCAGATGGGTGTACAAGGGAATCTAGCAATCTGATAATCATAATTTCTGCCATGTCTTATTCTCTTGCTATCTTTATCTCTCTATTCAACTGAGTTTCAATGCAAAATCAGTGCAAATTCTGAGAAATGAAGAAACCAAGTCTCCTACGTTTTCAACCTGTCGAAAAGAAGGACTTAAGAACCTTCTATATAGGAAAAATCTAATAAATTCTAATCTTTTTCATAGCTGATATATGTAGATGCACTTTATCCAACTTTTACTAGATATAACTCTGAGTTTAGAAGAAATACAGAACTATATTCATCATGAGAGTAAAAAATAGTCTAACAACAAATTGTGTCACCTTCTTGATTTTTCTTCACATTTTCTTATTTCCTACATAGCAATAAACTGCTGTATGTCACCTGAAATACAGAAAACCTTATTTGTTTTTTTTTTGTTTGTGGTTTTGNACACACAGGGATTATCACTGATTCAGGCTGGATTATCTTTTCCATTCTTGCAGAATTTTATAGTCATCAAAACTGTTCTAGAAAGGTAGAAAAGCTGGTACTTCTGCTTCAAACATGAAAAGACTTTGTAAGCCAAGAACACTCCATACTACACAGAGGACATATGCTGCAGAGGCCAAGTGATGGGTGACTATATGTTAGAGTTCTTGTGTAAACATCAGAATGTAGGAGGATTTTGACAGTTGGGAAGAAGGGAAAGTACACCAGATCCTCTCTCCTACTCCTGCTGAAGCCACACACCATGATGAGCACCTGAGAAGCTGTTTTACAATAAATGCTGTTTCAACTACACAGAATCCACAGGGCTTTTCTGAAAGAAAAACAGACTTTTCCTTCTGTGTGTCTTTGCACTCCCTGACTTTAAGACACTACACTGGATGACTGTAGTAGTTAAATATGAACAAAATTATTACCTTCTTTGAAATCAAGAGACATACCTGCAAGTCTCAGCCTCCAATTACATTCCCACACCCCACAAAAGCAGAATACCTGATAGCAATTGAGACTGTAAGCTTTTAACTCATACCTTGAACACACTGAACCTCAAAAAATAAGCATATAAAAAAAGAGATGAATCTTCAACGACATTAGAATAAATCCTCCTGTAAGTGTATCTCTGTTAAAACTGAATAAACATCGAGTATCCTTTTAGCCTGAAGAGACGTATTTAATATTCCTCCCTCTCAGTCCCCAGACAATTGATGCTGCCAATTATAGGACATTTTTAACATCAAGTGATGAAAGTACATCCCTACTAGCAAAGTAGAATGAATCAGAGCTTACAGTAGCTACTAGAGAGCTGTCAGAACTACTAAGCTCCCAAACCTCTATCCTGGCCCACAGCCCTGCTATCACAAAACCCAGAGTCAAAACATAATTTCACTCAAAGTCTTCTTTAATTAAGAGATGCCTAATCCATTTTTGCTGTATTCTTGAAGACATTATTTCAAACAATAGTGTTTGGAATATTCAGGAACTTACTCACACTGGGTTTTTTTCTGTTTTCAAACAGAAGATCGCTTTAAATACTTCAAAATATTCTGAGTGACAGAGATGCATGCAAATTTGAATAATCTTGTTGTTTGGCATATGTGAGGTAAGATTCTCTGAAGCTGATGCCTGTATGTTTTTTTTTTCCCTTATATTCCTGTTAATTTCTTTATTAACTACTATTATCTTCAGATCTCTGGTTTGTATCTACTATACAAATTTCCCCAGCATTTTTATCTTTTCCTTGCAAAATGCGCTTACACTTGACCACAGAAGCAAGCATGCTGACTACAGTTTAAATTCTATCCTGAATAGGTCTTATATATAGGGTTTTTTTTTAAGTGGGACTTCATTGCTTTCATTAATTATTAATATCTTTGTGTCACAGTGAGTTTAACCCACATCTCAGAGACTCCTCATAAAAGGACCAGCAGAATGGAATTCAGTACATCCAGCAAAGTGATTTGATTACAGCTCAGAACTGTAAGTCATACCAAGAAAAAATATTTGAATAGAATATAAAACAGTATTATTTTTAAAAGAATATATGCCACTATTTGGGGTTATTATAGACAAAAATTATACATCAGCAGGCATAAATCTCTCATGGTCTCACTGAAGTTAAGGCATTTGTCCTCATCTTCTTTTTAGTTATTTATTTTTTCATCTTTTTGAAGTGAAGAGCTGAAGTTCGTGGATAATCTCTTTATTAGTGTATCTACTAGAGTACAAACCCAAAAAGCACAAGCTATAAAATGATGCATAAGAGAACATGTGTCGTTAGAAGAGAATAGGTCCATCTACTGGCATTCCTCACAAAGTTCAGCAGAGGGGAAGGAGCACGTGGGTTGGTCAGTTCTTGCCACATGACCAAAGTATGGGAAACATGCTGGATGAATGCGAGTTGCTAATTCTGTTGTGTGGCATGCAGAAGAACACTTTTAAACAAAGAAGAAATAGTCAGATACTTAGCACAAAAAGGAAATATTTACTGCAAACACTAATCAAGCTTTGTTCTTGACATTTAATATGAGAAAACGGTTCCTTTAAGGTCTTTTTTTCTTCTTTTCTTTTTTTTTTTTTTTGAAAGACGGACGTTATTATATTCTTCAAAGTATTTATGGTAACAACTTTCCCATTCTCAACTTACATCACCAATTCTTTCAGGCAGTTTGGCCATTAGGAAAGGGAAAAAAAAAAAGGAAAAAAAAAAAAGAAGAAAGAGCTGTCCTGTTGATTTGGCAACTGAACACATGCTTTGAAGCATAAAGGCCATAAGCTGCCCTGACTAATCTGCAACAGCTCAGCTTCTTCTCCTGCCTCATCAACACCATGGCACTGAAATGACATGTCCTATTAGACACCTATTCAAGCTTGAAGTAAACAGGATCTTCCAGGACCTAATGGCTTTTGGATGATGTCCCAGAGCTCCTGTTCTCAAATACAGAGATGTTTAGGTGTTTTGGTAAAGAACCATCAGATCTATCCAGTGACTGAAAAACTGATGCAAAAGCAATACAATTAAGCATTGCTTGACCTGTTGTAATCCATACCAGTAGTACAGGGTCACCTTTTAAGCACACATGCTGTCATGGTTTAATGCTAGCCAGCAACCATGCCTCAAGGAGGCGCTTGCTCACTTCCCCACCAGCAGGATTGGGGAGAGAATCAGAAATCAGAAGAACGAAAAGTAGAAAACTCATGTGTTGAGATAAAGGCAGTTTAATAGGGAAAGCAAAAGCCTCAAACACAAGCAAAGCAAAACAAGCAGTTAATTTACTGCTTCCCATGGGCAGGCAGGTGTTCAGCCACCTCCAGGAGACCAAGGCCACATCATGCATAATAGTTACTTGGGAAGACAAGTGCCATCACTCCAAATGCATCTCCCTTCCTCCTTCTTCCCCCACTTTATACACTGAGCAGGATGACATACGGCATGGAAAATACCTTTGGTCAGTTTGGGTCACCTGTGTCTCCTCCCAACCTCCCATGCACTCTCAAACTTCCTTGCCAGGGTTACAGTACAAAAAGCAGAAAAGGCCTTGGCTCTGTGTAACACTGCTCAGCAATAACAGAAACATTTTATTATCAACCCTGTCTTCAGCACAAATCCAAAACATAGCCCCATACTAGTCACTGTGAAGAAAGTTAATTCTACCCCAGGCAAAACCAGCACATATGCAAACAAAAAGTTATGATGATTCAAGTTGTGCTAGGATATTATGTGCTGCCCAGAGCTGAACTGAGTTAAAAGGATACAGACCTCAACACCCTTCATCACAAACAGTGCAGCATGGATCTAAGTCCATAAGTTGTCATCCTTAAATTGGCATGATGGCCTGGTTTAATGGTGCCTTAGTGTTAATGCTGTCTCATCTGGATAGAAATGGGTTAGAGAGCAACAACCTGTGTTGATATGCTGTCAGATGTAAAAGCATGCAAGCCTGTGGGAAGTGGCAAGGAATAGGGTCAAGAATTTCCCTGCATTCAGACGTACCTGCTAAAATCAGGGAAAACAAGATTGACTTTTTGACTTAACACCTTTCAGTGAGGATGATGATATGACTTGTGATAGGGTGATAAAGAATTCCAGAGCAGTTTTGACCTTCCACAGACTCAGTAATATAATGGATCCCTTCTGTCATGACTTTAACGAAAGTTGTATGGATATATCACAAACTCAAAAAGACAAGTTAAAAACAAGTAGATAAAAATTCACCCTGTAAAATTTGTTATGCTTGTAACCTTTGAGATGTGCTATGGAAAAAACATCAGAGGAATGGTAATTTGCATAAAGTAAAGGGGAAAAAAAATAATTAAGTATGTGATCCTTACTTCCTATCCAAAATGGAGATGTTTAGCAGGATACTATATCAAACACAGAAGACAAAAGTCTCAAGACCTTAATTGTGCATGAGCGCTTAGTGATTAGGATGAAAGGTACATCAAGGCTTTCACAATTTGAGGTATCAGGTCTTCAGTCAAATCCCACAGTCTGTTGTCTGGCTAGTCAGGACAAAATTAGTATCCTTTTGCTACATGTTTCCAAGAAATAAATTCCCTGCAGCCTAGGGGAAGCACACTGAGCTGTAAGCCAGAAGAATGTACTCTCTTCCTACCTATTCTGGAAGCTGTTTATACTTCCATGAAGAGGTTTGTTGAGGATAAGACAGGGTTAAAAAGATGATCACTATTGTCTCATACAAGTACTAGCTGTTTGTGTTCCATGAGAAAACTAACACCCAATCTGAATTAAGAATTTTGAGACTTGTTCTCAACTCTGCTCAATGTGACCTCAAACATCCAGTAGTCTTACATAGTGCCTCATACAGCAAATGTGTGAAGTGTATGGGGTTTCTATCAGACCATTGTTAACACTTACCTAGTTAGATACCCATTATTGCTAAACTACTGTAACCTTTACTTTGACTGTCAGAAATTTGCAATTCTAGCATTTAAAGTATGGACCTATATATGGCTTTCTTTGGAATATAAATAAAATAGTTCAAATTTATAAACCTTTTCTTTTTAATTATTTTTTTCCTCCTAGGTTATTTTTCAAACTAAGAAAATATTCTAAACAAAATATAGTATGTTAGAAATTGTAAAAAAAGAAGTTAGTTTTAGCTCTATACAGGCTATGATGGTAACTGCTCATCTTTATAAGTAATATTTCACTATAGGGAGCTAGCAGGAAAGACTCACCTGGGGAGAGCAGCTAGCAATAACTGAATGAGAGTTTTGAGATGGCTGAATTTCCCCAAAACTTTGCTCAAGGTAATTTTAGATAATTACTTATGTGTGATGAGGAGAAACAGCTGTAGATTTTCCTGCTCTCTTTCATGTTGTGGCTTAAGTTAAAGACTGACAGCAGAAACACAACCTGTTTGGGTGTCCAAATAGTAATTGAGACTCAAGGTGTTTGATAAGGGAAACATCTACTTCTAGAAGAAGGGGGTAAGACGGCAGATATAGCACAGGGGTGGGGTAGAAATGATGCCAACTGCCACAGTAATTTCAGAATACATTGGCTGCCATGAACATTTGTTGGCTTAAAATGCCTAAAAGATCTCATCCCTTTTTTTAAAATTAGTCTGATAAAATAAGCAATACCCCGAAAATATTTGACAAACCGACACCATTGGTGTTAGACACATGATACCTGTTTAGAATCATCTATTCATCATTTTGTCATAATTCTTAGGCTTTGATACTGACATGGCACATCTTTGAGTCTTTATTAGAGAAAATAATTGAAGTTTATTATGCTTTCTTAAAAAGGGCACCACCAATGTTTTACTTCCTTTCTGCTAGGAAGAACTAGCAGGTACCTATTTTTGAAAAGACTGACTACAGTCTGTCAATTACAATTGAAAACTTCTAATTGTATAAGATATAATAGTTATGAGAGCCACTTCATAGAGACTGTCAGAGTTAATGTCACACAAGGGTGTCTATTATGGTTTCACATTTGTATGTCTTCTATCTTTATTATTCCTTACGTGTTATCTAAGGTAAAACACAAAGCAGAATGGGATTTTTGTGCATTCAGTAAGGCAATGACAAAATGTCTTTCTTTATTAAGACATGCAATTTGAAAAAAAATCCCACATTCTGTCATCCATTCACCTTTGGCAAAAATTAATGTCATGAGTGGATGTACACTAAGGTGTAGGATATAGAGTTATTACTACAATTCAGACAGAATTAATAACAGGGCTTAGAATATTTGTGAAACTTTTCCTGAATTTTTGAATACATCATTTAATAAAATTCTATGTTCAGTTTAAAAAGAACTGAAATAGTGCATACTTAGGAAGTCCAATTTGGCATCTCTTAAAGTTCAGCAGTTTCTTCATGGCTATGAAAGCTCTTTGGCATGATGATTCCTGCTGTTGAGGCTTACTGGACAGGGTTGGTGTTTTTTTCATCCTGCACTACAAAGGACTGATTAACTTGAAATAAAAAGCACAGAGATTTAATCCACTGAAAGTAACTGCATGAATGTTCTTAATCTGTTCATTCTACCCAGTAATTTTATGAGCAGCTCTTTGTACAGCAGTGCATCTTACAGGAACTGTAAGTCATTTTTACACTTCATTTATGTAACACAGGAGATGTGATTTGAGGATAAAACAATTCAGGGAATCTCTCTATACTCAAGCAGAATGCTAATTGAGGGTATGAAGTTGCTGCATCACTAAATGTCTTAGAGTACATGACATCAAGACCATGCCATGGGTCTCCTGGACCAGGAATAATAATATCTTGGTAGCTCCCATTTGAATGGCATCATTTTAGGACAATGGACTGCTGAAGACTAGCAAAAAACCTTAGATATTAGGAAAAAATTCTTTACTGTTGAGGTTGGTGAGGCACTGGAACAGGTTGACCAGGGAAGCTGTGGATGTTCCATCCCTGGAGAGGTTCAAGGCCGGGATGGATGGAGCTATGAGCAATGTGGTCTAGTGAAAGCTGTGCCTGCCCATGTCAGGGTTGTTGGTACTAGATAATCTTTAAGGTCCCTTCCAACCTAAACCATTCTATGATTCTAAAATTCTCTGACCTTCAAGTCACATGAGGTAATGACTTGGTTCGGTAAAGAAAACAAACATGGTACATACTAAGGATGTAAGTAAGAAGTACTTGCACAGTACTAAATGAGCAGAAATTTAGCATGTATTTAAAAAAAAAAGTTATGAAATAGTTTAGTTTGCTTTAATTAAAGTCATAATTTTACTGCAGATTAGTCCACACTGTGCACTGATGTCAGCTTGCCTAGCTGCCAAAGTCAGTGATGTGCATATCCTACTGCAAACTGAGACTCAAACACACATTTATAATTTACTTTGTTGGCAAAATTTCATTTCTATAAACATCTTTGTGTAGTAGTGACATAAGTAAATACCTTAAAGAAAATTTCTGGTAAGTCAAAAATTTGAGATGTCCATGATATACCTCCCTGAAATGCAGTGCCAGGCGTGCAGCATCAGAATACCAGATTGCCAACTATAGCCAAATATTAGGCCATCAAACATCTATTATGTATAGTCATTATGCGTTTGGCAAAGTATAGCTCACTTACAATAGCTAACCACTTCAGGCAAGAAGGACTGAAACTCACCACTATAGAAATGTAGAGGTGTTTCAGCTTTTATAAAGCAGCTTTCTAGAACAAAGCAGGTTTTCCAAATACTGCTTTTTACCACATCAAAACTGCAAAGACACACAGACTAAAGTCTTAACACCTTGACACCTGGAAGAGAAGTGGAATTCTTATGTAAGTATGGAGTTTGCAATCACAATAGATAAAAAGAAACAAAAATAACTGTTTTGGGGTTTTTTTTGTTTTTTTTTTTAGATAGAAAGACAGAAACATAGGAACATATGTAGGAACACAAGATTAATAAATTTGCAGGGGATCTCTCTGAAAGTCATCTAGTCCAAATTCCTGCTCACAACTTGGTTAGCTTCAAAGTTAGATGGGTTGCACAGAGTGAGTGATTCTCCTTCAGACTCTCAAGTACTGAGACCCCTGAAATGGGAACCAGTATTCAAGATGTAGTTTCATCAGTGCTTTGTTGAAAAGAATAATCCTATTGCTTGACCCGCAGGCTCCACTCTTGCTAATATAGACCATTATTAGACAAGGTTAGTAATACAATGTTAGTTTTCATTATTATCACAAAGTCACACTGCTAAACCAAGCTCAGTTTCATCCATCAGGACCCCCAATTACTTTTCTTCAGAACTGCTCCTATCCAATCAGTCTGTTGAACTTCAGTGAGATTTATCAATACATTCTTCTAATTTATTGAGATTCTCCTGTATGGCAGACTTTTCCTTCATCATTCAACTATTCAGCTGTCATTCAACTATTCTTCCCAATGTAAAGGCCTCTGTAGACTTGCTGAGCATTCAAGACATTCAATCACTCCTGTTATTGCTGATTGGGTTTTTTACCTTAGGATCTATGCCTTTTCCCTCTGTTCTCTGGGATCTACATTTCTAGCTTTTTATACAAGTCCTCTTCTTGTCAAGTTCATATCCCTCCATCCTATCTGACCTTTCCTTTCCCACATATCTTGACCACAACTACAAAAAACAATGTTGTCATAAAATCTTCCTTTTGTACTATCCATATGTATCTCACCTCAATTATTTATGATCTTTACATTATGATAACATATCATAGATTTTAAATGAAAACTAGGAGGGAGGGAGGATGGTGGTTTGATTCAAACATGCAGGAGCAAAGACAGCACCCTGTGGAGACACAAGTAGCTTTTCAAATAGAATATACTCTCACAGACCTTGAGAAAAAGTGATAACTAGTTGACATAACATTAAATTGATTATCATTCATGAAATTAATTATAGTAAAACCTTGTATAGAAGCTTATCCAAACGTATTTTATTTCAGGTGCAATACTGCCAGGACCAAGTCATACTCCAGCTGAGAGGAGAAGCAAAAATAAATACTCCAAGTACTGTTTATAGAGAATATGTTTTCCCTCTCTAGTTATAGAAAGATCTCTACTTTCAGTGGTTTATGAAGCTTCTGGTTGATGCTGTTTCAAATTGTACGCTTGCATGAAGTTAGAGACACCACTGAAACTTTAATGTAAAAACTTTCTTCTAGAGTAAGGTTATATGAGACAAAGAAGCTTTATAATAATAGAGAAAAGAAAGGTTATTTGACTTTAAATTAGAACAATTTCACTTCAAATTAACTATGCAATCAGAGAGGAAAAAAGAATAGCATAAAAGTCGACTAAGTTGGTTAAAATAATTTTTTTTTTAAAAATAGAACACAAACAAAAATAGTGCCACCAAAAACCAAAGCATGCCAAACTTGGAACTCCATTTATTACTGTAAAAAGCACAATGGAGACTATTTTTCTTCCTTTTGAAGTTAAGTTTCAAGTAAGAGACTACATTCATACAAAATTAACTTTTCCCCCATCAAAAATCAGAGATTCAAAAGTTGAACTTGAACTTCTGAAGTCTTATCTCTTGTGCATATGAATATTTTATACACCTTTTAATTACATAATGATATAGTACCCTTTGACTCAGGTCTCTCTTTATTAAGGGAATGTTATTTTTAAACCAATTCAATATTTTGAGCTGTCTCAGGACTATAATTCCCATAGAAGAAAGCCTTTTCCCTAGAAATAATTACATAATAGAACAAAAACTCCAAAAGGAACTCTAAGAAGACCTAGTACTTAGTACAATGGTAGATATGCATCTGCAGGAAAAGCCTGCCAACATTTTCTCTCACAAACATATTGATTTTCAAAGACATTTATTTACAAAATGCCATATATGAGACTGAGCTACACTTCAAGGATGATTTGTAAGGGGATCACAAATGAAACTGTGTTGGAGAAAGTGCTACATTTTGAACGGTAGAAATATGGGTAGAAGATATTCTTAGCTCTTCTTGCTTCAGGCTGATTGATTTGCACTAATTGCATCACTTTGTTTTCATCCATTATAACTCTTTCATAAAATCTGGATGTATTTTATAGAAACTGATCTTCATGAGTTTATATCATATATTCACTCTTGATAAAAAGAAAGATGCTTCTAAGCACATAAATTCTAGAAAAGGACAGCTTGCCTTTTGGGTGATTCTTCAAATGGAGAGGCTTCAACATAAAAACTATTTAATCTATTCCTATATTCAAATTTTGATTGATATTGCAAACTCCATTTCATTCATGATATTCTAAGTTAATGGCAGTTTCTGAAACTGCCATCAATTACTGGTGTGGACATGACAAATAGTGATATGAACTTGACCCATTTTTTTAACTCAGTGTATTCAAAATCTTTGTCTGCTGAATTTGCAAATACTCAGATTGAGAGGTGTGTGCATGCTGTCTAAACCTGCCTGTGAACTTCAGACGCTATTCTTTCACAACTGAAGTAGAAGACTGATCTTGCAAAGAATGCCAAAGGGATAGTATAAGAGACTGTAATTTCTCTTTCCCTCAAGAATTAACAGTAAATGTCATCCTTGCCTCAGAATTATGAGCAAAATATAAAAATGTCTTTACTTGAACAAGGCAATTGCTATAATTGAAAGGTATATGGAGAATGTATGTTTTGTTCAGCAAAAGCATTTAACAGAAGTAATTTTCTTTCTGTATCTGAGCCTTAATTCTTAGAGATCTGCACTTGGACAATCTCTGCACAAAGACACCACAGGTTCTAATTAGCTCATACAGGAAACCCCTTGAGTTACAGTTTCCCACAAAATGGTCCTTTACTTCCAAAACAAAACCCACATAATCCTCAGAGGTCATAGAAACATAAAACAAAGCCAAAAGCCCAACTTCATGGGACTCCTTTTCTCTCTTAGGGGCTAATTAGCTATTTTATTTTAATCCCAAAGTAGGAAGGTTGCTAATCCTTGACTTCAAAGACCCCCAATTCTAAAATGTAATTAAAGGGAGCAACTCATTCTTCCAGCCTGGGAAGAGTTGACTTAACACTTCGGTTTCCTTTTTTTCATGGTTTCCAGAAGAGCCTTGATTTGCAGGAATCCCTTCCACCCATTTAGCTCTTTGAACAGTGCTTAGGGACATAGGGCTACCTGAGTGTTAGCTTTTTTTTTATCCTTTCTAGCTGTCTTGAATGTAGGCTTCAGGTACTGATGCAAAACAACTGCCCAAAGTGGAAATACAGCAACGCCATGAAGGATACGGCACTGTCAATGGTAGAAGGAGAACATACAAGCACATATAGTCTGAACTAGCATTAGAACATTCTCAAAAGTGCCCTACACAAATATTTCATAGATACTCACAAAGAAGGACAAAACACGTATATCCATAATTTTTCATCATGAGACAATCCTTTGACTTAAAATTGAAAACAAAAACTTTTTTAAATTGCAGATTATTTTCTCCAAATATATTTTAAGTGATTTTCAACAGTGAATAGAAGCACAACACTTTTTTCTATGGATTCTTTAGTGTAGATTCCATTATATTTTGTGACATAAAGAGTAAATCAGTGTTAGATTTTTAAAATTACAGCAAATTATAGCAAGTCGGCTTTCTAGTTACCATGGTTACAGGTCCCAATAGACCATTCTTTAAGAATTTTTTCATCCACCCAAGATAGAAATAGTCTTTTAAAAATGTTATGTAGACTACAGTAAAAGACGATGCATAGTATATTTATGCTGATGAGCACATTAACAGCATTTTTGTTAATGAGACTGATACTTGGGGCACAAGCATGGGCATCCTTATACTGAGAATGACAGCTGCTGGAAATTACAGGTCTTAATTCTAAATAAACCATGAACACTCTAAAAATAAACTCCACAACATTTTAGCTCAATAAATATGAAAAACATTTACTGTAACTATCTCACTAACTTATGAATAAGGATACCATACAATGCTGTCAGTTGCCTCTGTTCTGTTTTGCACTAATCTATAATTCTTCTATGATAACTTTCACTATAATTAGTAAGCACCTCTACTCACAACTATGTACTAAGCAATTTAACCTGTGTGCTACATGTGAGTGTTCTGTACGTTTTGCTTATCTTCTTGAGCTCTCATACAGACTCGAAGGTAAAGAATTTAGTCAAATTTGCAAAAAAAAAATCAGAATTAATTTAAAGGGAAGGTTGTTCATATGTATATCTTTTCAAGATAATCACATGGAACAACGCAACAAATGGATTTGCAAACAATCACTTTCAATACCTGTGAAGCTTCACCTACAATACCCAACTACACTTCCTGAGTTGTCAGTTTCCCAAAATTTCCCTTTCAGTTGTAACCATCAGACATACACTGAGGGGATGCAATCATCAGATTTCTAGAAAGAATAGTTTAGAATTACTGCAATAATATTAATGTCTAGGCCAAAACTGATATTTGCTGGTCTTTTTCACAAAAATTGTGGAAGTTCACTGCTAACATTATTGGCTGCAACTTTAAGAATGTCAAAGAAACTGGGCGGTTTTAAGCTACCAAGAGCTTTGTCTCCCACATATGGAGTCACATGTTTGACTCCCTAGTATGTTATTCTGGCAACAGTTAAAGGAAATAAGAACTAAACACTTGTGCAATACTTATCTAAAATGCATTAATATGGTGGAACACACACAAAAGTCTATGTGAGATTTACAGGATTTACTATGTTTCTTATGTTACACAGAGGTTGTTTCATATATATACCAATAACAATCAAACAACAACAACAACAAAGGCAACATGTTTACATGCATTGAATTATCCTCCATTGTGTTTTCTGGTTTCCTTCATATAAAGATTGTTTTCTTTTTGCCCTCAGAGTCCTATGAATAAAACTGCTTATAATGTTCTGCAGCTACTTTAAATTCCTGATGAGCTTCTATAAACAAATCCTTTTACTACTAATAGATTGTACTAATCTAATCTTAACCTGCTAATATGTTTATTTTTTTTCTAGTACAGTACATAATATAAAACATTGGCAAAGTCAGAAAAGTAGTTAAATATTCAGGTAAATATTAACTCAGCAATTCAAGGTATTAGACCACCTGCTCAGGACTAAAGAATTTCTTACCACTAATAAAGATGGAAGAGACTGTGGGCAGCACCTACTTGCTGTAATCTCGTTCAGGTAGATGCATTTCCAGGGACAGAAGTCATCATTCCATGCTCATTTAACAAACCAGGTCTGCCTATCTAAATTGCTGTTTAAGTACCTTAAATTCATCTAAATCAACATTAATATAGCCCACTTTCTAACTCAGGATGAACATGTTTTCCACGCTCCCCCTTTGACTGGGGGGAGCCAGGCATGGAGAAGTCAAGAGCCAGACAACCAGAAGTAGCATGAAGAAACATAATTCTAGCAGGGAGTTTGGCATTGAACTGTCTCCTGGATGCTGCTAGAGTACTATTTTTTTTTGGTCTAAAGCAGTCCTAAGTGGAGAATTTTCCTGCTTATGGGACTGACTAGGAACCCAGTAGTGTTTGTGCTAAGTTCCCTGGTCATAAGGAGAGACTCTCCGCTGAGTTAACAGTCATGGCTTCTGTGCTTCTAACTCCCTGTGGCATACCATGAAGGGAGAAGCACATGTTTATTCAGAATAGAGATTAGGACATAAGATGATGAGTTCAGTCTTTCTTGAAATTAATAGTGCCAAGAGACCAGGTTGCCATTTCTCACAGGTGGAGCTCCTCTCTGCCATATAGTGAAGGAGGTCAGCAGTAGCAGTAGTAAGGTAAGGAGGGTACAGCCCACATCCCATTAGGTGCACATTCACAGTAAAAGGTTATGCAAAACAAAGCTCAAGAAGACATGAAGCAAACACTGACTACTGGCTCTCTACACTTTTAGTGGCGAGCTAGGCATCTGACTTAGAAAGGATTGAACTGCCTCTTTTTGTTGGCCTGAACAGAACGAACTGCATGTCTTCAGGAGTGAGAGCCTTTTTCATTTAACTCATAGGGCTCTTACATGGTTAAATTTCTCCCTTCTTCTCTTATCTTTCTCAGGACTTAAATGATATTTATGTGGCATGCAACCTGCACCTGCAACATTTCTGTGTTTACCATTTTATAGCTTAGCTACCTAGAAATCCGATAGGGGTTATAAACTTTACTCAAAGATAATAATGGAGTGATCATGCTTCCACTATAAATTGCTAGAGAATTTCGTTAACTGAATAACATTAGTGCCTATGGCCATCCTGTCATGTTTGTTTTGAGGAGAACAAGTATTTTAAACGGCAATGAATACAACAGGCCTAAGCTAAAATTCTCTAAGGCTCTATCTAAAGATGCAGATGAATGTTCTGAAACACATTCCCTCTTTTGGTCCCTTAATTGTAGAAACTGAAGGTCATAATATACTACATAATGGCTCCTTTATGTCTGATGAACCCAAATTTTCTGTCTTTGGAAATCTCTCACTTATACTCATGTTGATCCCACCTTGACTGGAAGTCAAGTTACAGGAAGGACACATACACAGATCTTTTGTCTGGGGACACACAGCTTTACAAAGCTGTACAAAGCCAGGGCAGGGTAAAACAGAGGAATAACTCAGGAGTAAATATCAATACAAGAAGCATTGAAATCCATTGAAAATGATAAAAGATTGTGATATTTAATTGTGACAGTAAAGAGAGAGAGTTCATAGGAAGAGTGTATGCCTCTACTTTACACTGTAGGCTCAGTTAGTAATTTTCCTACTGTTCAAAATTTTTCCCCATACTGCCACACAAATAGAAATAACAAGCATCTTGGGTCTAAGCACATTTATCCTTTTCTTATTAAGATAAAAATATTACACATTTGCTAAAGACATTGTTAAAGTGTTAATGAAAACTCTGCATAAATTCACCTGAATAAAACCCAGTAGGCTGGAAAGGGCTGCCTGCCAGTACATCCAATTGTCAGTGGAGATTTTCCCTAACATGAGCAGAGCTTTATGTAGTTTAGGTGCTCTGTAAGCAGCTGTGAGTTTCTGACTGGGTGGCCCAGGCACTGCACTGTCAATAACTGAATTGCAATTCTGGGCTAAAAAGACTTGGCTTTTCCCTCATGAAGAAAACCCAAACCAAAAAAGTTTATGCATTTCATTATTTGAGACATCCATACTCTTCACAAAAAACCCCAACAGTTATTCTAGAAATTATCATTACAATCTGCTTCCTCATGGGATTGAAAATATTATAATTTCTAATATTTTGTAATGTACAAAACAGAATAATTATTTATAATTCCCACAAGTAGAAATGTACTGTATTAATTAATTTTCAAATATTAAGCTTTATCAGCTAGTTGAAATAGAGACAGTGAGAAATACCGTTGTATGTATTGAGAGTCATAACATGGAAAACTGCAGCACTTCCAAACTGCTGTAACCAATAGATAGCTGATTTCCTCTATTTTCTATGATTCCTATTAAAAGTTACTACAATAGCTGACTTCTTGAAATCTAAAGGTTGCTTCCCAGCACACTTCCAATATTAGTTATCTTAGTGTGACACTTCTGAAAAGCAGAAGATCAGCAGCTTCAATTATTTATGAAAAACAGGTGTTCACACACAAATGTGTTGTTAGACACAGAAAGGAAAATGAGACTGTCTGGGAGAACTGTATTGGATTTGTCTGATTTTCAACGAAGGCTGTTCTAATAAAATTAAGCAAAACAAAACTATCACAACTGATCATAAGCCACTAATTTTCTAGAAATCCCCTAGCTTATTTTCACTGTTGCATATCAATACATGCATTTTAAGAGAAAGCAGAAGCAAAAGTAATTACAAGTGTTGGAAACGTTAAATAAGGTGTTGGAAGAATAGGAGAAAATTGATTATATAGAATAAAACTAATGAACCTTGGTAGCACTGTCTGGTTAATCTCTTTCTGCTTCACTTTTTCATTGTTCATTCAGTTCAGGGCTACTAGTAAAAAGTCTGTAAGTCTAGTAATTTTATAGTGCCAAAATTCTCAATACAGATTGAAAAAGCGTCTTTGGTACCTAATAGTCTTCTGTGAGCTGCTTTCCTTTTGTTTCAGTGGCATCCAGCCTGCTTTTGTATTCATTTCTTGGTCTAAGCAGCAAAATCATTTGCATCCTAGTTGTACTGGAGATGACTGTTCTCTCATGACAAGGCTGTTTTCAATGCTGGTTAATTAGTAAGCACATGCTTGCAGAGCTGTCCATCTTGCCCTCTACCACACAAACCTGGCATTAGTATGCAGCACATGCTGCAGACTTAATATCAGAACAAGTCTTGCAGTGGTAATCAAGTTCTTACACTTGATTTTTTTTTTAATGGTAATAATTTATTTCTGAAGTTCCACCTATCTATCCATTAAGTGATGAAGTATCAGGGCACAGAGCGGAGCAATCTTTTATGTTGTCTATGCATAATTTAACTCTTAATTCAGAAGAGGGGAAATCTTATCTAGTATTAAATAAAGCCAATTATTCTCATGTGCATTAGTGTTTTCTTTACTTCCTCTATGATCTATGCTGTTAGGTATGTGTAATAGAAACCTAGCAGCTTTTGAATTTATACAGCAAAACTGGTGACGGAGAAGTCTGCAACAGCAGCCTTTGCATGGAGGAGCCCTACAATACCAAAAGTGTGAAAATACTGCAAAGGTATAAAAACACAAAGGTCTGAGTGCCTATTCTAAAATTATTCTAGGACACAAGACACTTGCTCTCACTTTCACATAAAGTCTGTGCAAATCTTGTCTTTGCATATGTTAATCAAAATCCTGGTTTTTGGTCAATAAAAGGTAGTAAAACCACCCAAAACGCTACTTTAAAAAATGTTCAAATATTGTGCTACTCCTGTTGAGAAAATAAGCTTCATAAATTTACTTATAAGATTAGTATGATGAAAATTGCAGACTAAATAGTATATAATGGGTTCTATACATATTTGTGAAGGTACTGAATACAGATTAGTTTCCTTTTATCTAATAGAGAAATATTACCATAGTTTATCAAATAAGTTTAATAAGATATTTCATATATCTATATATATAGATATATAGATATAAAGTTGGACTGTTAAAAAATAGTTTTCATTTTAAAATGTCTCAATACAGAAGGTTTATGCTAACTTCTTGTCTTTCTCTGCCATCCTTCAAATAAATTTTGACATGGTGGGCCAATTTTTAGGCAGAGTTAACAAAGTGATAAAGGCTCAAAGAGAATTTGACTTTCTGAAAGATGTTATAAATTTGGAAACTAGGAAAAGGGGAGGTAGACAGATTACTGTGGACACAGCTACATCCTGAGATACAATTTCTTGAGAGGAAGGTAGGCAGAATGTAACAGCTACACATCCCATCTGAAGGCATCTGGGCCAGGCAATCTGGACATATCTAGTTGCAGACTAATGACAAAATGCTTTATCTGCTGCGGTGTCACAGACAGACCCAGGAAGGAACAGATGTTATTGCCATGGAAGACAGATCTGAGAGATTAAAGGACAAAAGACGGTAGGAAACCAGACACACTCATTAGTTCTACAGCTGATAGAACTAGTACAATACTTACATATATTCACTAGCATGCCTAAGTTATACTGCCTTCCTAGGTGGCTGAATAGAAACCTTTTAATGGCCTATCATACAGGTAATGTGTGTACATTGTCAGATAATCTTCATTAACAAGATACCATGTTTCTGTTGTGTGGCTGCCAGAGAAGAAGGATGCATGGTGCTCCCTCAAACTGAGGGGTATTCCTACAGGTCTCATTTGAAGACCACATGAAAGACTCAGGAAAGCACACAGGGCTATGTTGTCCCTTGCAAGATTTACTAAACAACAATGCTCCTGTGACCTAGAACTTTAGTGACTCCATAGTGCAGATCTTACTAAAGTAATGTTGTACAGATGACTGGTAACAAAATTTCTTTTCTCTTCAAGGCACAAAGATGAAGATCTTCAGCTCTTCAAACTGTAGAAAATCCTGAGGGCTGGCTTCATTGGTGATTTTCTGTCATGGATAACTCCTGCTTCACATTTAGATGCAATGAGAGTCACAATACAAAGAACTGCTGTGCTTGCAAATCACTGTGACCGAAAATAAACAATTAATTTCCTTTAAGCATGTCATGATATGCCTGCCACAGGGCAGTCAGGCAGCCCTTTTTGCTATATTCTTCTTGTTCCTAAGAGAGAAAGAATACTTGCATAATTATAAGTAAATTATTTTTTTTATCTTCAAGTTGAAGATATTTAGAATTGCTTTCTTGGTGACTGTAAGACCAATTATGTTTGCTTATGTTTGTATTTACAAGACTTTCCTAGGCACTAAGATTTTGTTCTACAAAGGACAGCAAAGTAAATTGCATTATTAGGTAGACAGAAATTAAAATACTGTAGCATCTAAATGATCAACAGCAATAGAATCAAAGTATATGCATGGTATACTTTACAGTATAAATCTAATATGAACGGATAAAAAATGCTAGTGTGTGTATGTATTTTTTTTCCCCAGTATAGTATTTAACAGTGTCCTGAAGTATTAACAGGTGATGTCCTTTCCTGTTCTTGGTGGGCTCAAAGTAGCTCTACTACAATAGTATCATGAAAGACCATTTCCAACTTGTAGAAGAGGTTCTAGATCTTCTGACAGATACCCTGAACAAGAACAAACATGTTTTTCCCTCAAACCTTTCCCTTAGCCCCCTGCAGACTCAGAACTGCTGGTGTTCAAGAATCGGTTTTGTTGCCTGTGATGAGAAAATTTTACATAAGGCCTTAATTTGCTTTTTCATCCTTTGCTACAAATTTTCCAAAAGTTTCCTAGCTTTGGGGAAGATTCATCAGCTTTTGTAATTACAACTGCATAAAAAAAGACCGGCATTGGTTGGAATTTCTCAATCTTACATCAATTATTGTCCACTTAAAAGACAAGCAGCAGTTGCCAGTTTAATCGTTTTATGAGACTCCATTTATCATTCATGTTAAAATGGCCCTGGGTATGTTCTTTTTATCCATTATAAATCAAAATAAATAATGAATAATGATAAGTAATTGCAACTAATGAATCAGATATGGCATTCCTTATTCCCACTACATCAACTCTACACATGTGCTCTGCTTAGAAGCAGCAGAACCATCTTCACAGATAGCAAAAAATAGCAAAGAGGGTGACGCTGCTGCTTCAAAGAGTTTTTGCAGTGATACTGTATTTGGCACAAAAGAATAACTTGGAATTCATGTGGATGCTTTAAAAACAAAGAGAACAGTCCTTCTTTTCTTGTTGCAGACCTGTGAGCTGGATTTGTATTATGAGTGAATAATTCTTTACATAGTTTTTTACATCAGAAGCATGTGGGTTACACCATGAGAAATAGTGCTCAGGTCTACACTGCTTACATTTTTTCATAACATTTACAAAATCCCTTAGTCCTATAAAAATAGATTGTTATATACATTCCATGGTTACAAAATCAGCCCTGTAATAAATTTACATGTTTTCCATTGACAGTTTTGGCTAATAGATATCCCATATGGTGGTGAATGAAGTTTAAAAACTATGAAGCCCTCTTACTGTTGGGGGTGGCACAGGAATTCTTGTGATTGAAAGACAGGAAGATAAAAATAAATAGTTGATATACACGTGCTTTGCATTGCTTCATACAACTTCTAGGACACCCAAAATCCAGTATGTACATAAAGCTTAAATTAAAGGAGAATATGAACATTAGAGAAGTATTATACTCATCTTCCCTAATGTGTAATCTTCAAAGATACTTGATACAATAGGAATCTAGACAATACATAAACAATTCTGCATACAATGTAAATATGAGCCATGCTCATAGTATTTGAAAGGTCAATACTCAATTTTATAATAAATTTTGGAAATAAAAAAACCCCTAAATAACAAACTAGGCAAAAAGGAATTGGTAGAATTAAAAGAAAAGGTTAAGAAAATATTTAATTTGATTTAATCTGAATTTTTTTTTTGTTAAATACTAGAGAAATAATTATTAACATCAGAAAAAAAGTATTTTGAAATGAGAAATGGGAACACTTTTTTCTAGAGATCTAGAGCAGTTTTTATTTTATGTTTTCACTTTTTCAAATCCTGTTAGTCAAAACAACTTGCTAAACTCAACACAAATTGTTTACCTCAATGAAAGAGAGTGCCATGCTTCAATGGGAAGTGGTATGCCAGAAAATTACTTCTCCTATAAAGTATCTCGAAAATAGCTTTATAAAGGTATTCATGCTGATCTTGGAGGAACAGCTGAATGATAAGGAAGTCTCTGTCATAGCTTTAGTCATAATGGAGTACAAATATGAAGAGAAAATCTAAATACAGTAATTTGATTTTTTTAAGTAACACGGGAAAATAACTGATGTTTGATTTGAAAGAAAACAGAAATAAGAACAGTTATGTGAATAGTGATAAAAATTTATTTGACTTGCGATAAAAAAATGGTATGCAGATTTTTCCCTACATTTCATATACGATTTAGCAGAGACTTTTTTGACAACGATGAAGATCTATCCAGCAAGGAACTAAAGACTTGGTCAAACAAAGACAATTCATCCTTCAAATATCTACTGGTTTTGGAAGGATCATTTTCTCAGGGCACCACATTAATCACTGCTGTGTTAACCACTATGAAGCCTATTCAAGTATAAACTTTATTTAACTTGTCTTCATTCAATTTTCAAAGCACTATATATACTATTCCTTTCCTATATGTTGTTTTCATTTGTCACAGTTTCTGCCCATGATCAAATTATGACACTGGCATTGCTAATAGCTATAGTTTCAAACATACAAAGTCTTCAAAGTTTTCTCTGCTGTCTAATAGTTCACTGTAAGCATCCAAAAACTCCTATTTAACCTTCTTCAAGTCCCTCCTTGAAACTGGGTACTGACAGTGATTAAGTTGCTGGCGGGCTGATGATGCCGCCTCTTCATCTGAGCAGTTTCATCTTGTTGTTTCAACCCAATTGCACACTGTCTGTAGTAACCTGACACCTCCTGTTTTATAACCTCTTTGAGCAAGTGCAATATTTTCATGCCATGTTTATATACTACCATTTGCAATGGGATTCTGATGCATGAGTGAGAATGTAAGCTTGATGAAATACTGACAGAACATTTAGAAAAAACATACATAAATAAAAAGTGATGCTGCTTTGACTTAAGTTTCTGTTCCCTAATTAAAGTAAATGTTCAGCACTGCAGAGGGAATGAAAGCAAGTCTGCCTGTAAAATGTCACTGTTCTCTGGTGGCTGTGGACTTTTCGTAATGCTGTGGTTAAACTGTGACTGAACCTGAACAGAAGAGAGGAATTTTTTTTGGGTAGGGTTTACAGAACTCACTATCAGCGGGCCCACAAAAAACAGAGGACTGAATGGTTAGTACATTAACACGCTTCCCTTGCCTCAGGACTTGCTAATCGGGACCTGCAAGAGCCCTCTAGCACAGAACTGAATGTGTTCACTAAACTGTTCCTGTGGTGAGGAAATTTCCGTAGTACATGAGGGAAACAGTACCATGGCCAGTCTGTATCTCATAGAGTAAAACTAAGTGTGCATGAAGATCTGTCCTTCAAAATTCAAAGAGAAACAAAATATTCATCAGTCCTGCTTTATCAAGAGAAGTGATTTAGAAGGGAATGTTTAAAACCCCTTTGTAACAGGTGGGCAAAACAGAGATGTTGCAAATGTCTTGTTTGTAGGCTCTGTTCTAATAAGTCAGTATTAACAAGCACAAGTGATAGAATCTAAACAATATTCCCAAAATAATTAATTTATACTGGATACAAAATGAGACAGAAGCACTGAGCATTGTTCCAGGATGAAGAAATATTTTGCAATAGGAATGCAATAATTGTAGAATAACAAATAAAAGGCATGCATGTGAAATGACATCTGATTTTATAGCACAGAAGCCAGAGTTTCCAACTCATTGATTATATATATGAATTATTTAATTATTATTTTTACAAAAAATTATCTGAATACATTTTCTTTTTCAGCCTGTAAAAGGAACCACCAGAGGTGCCTTTGTAAATCAGACCTGAACTATTGAACTTCCCATGCAAAGCAATCAACAAGATCCAAGAGGATCTTAACAAATTGAAAAGCATTTTGACTGTGCAAGAGAACCTGAGGAAAGGCAGGACTAGGAATCTGCTTTAAGTAAAGAATAAATGCAGAGATTAATGAGAATGCTGAATATGAGAACATATCCTCATCTGTGTAGAATAAAGTGGGCAGGGAAATCTAGGTCCATAACAAAACAGAGACATTTCCAGCTATGTACAGGACAAAAATACCTTTTAATTTTTGCAAACTATACTTAGTAATTATAGTCTTAAGGGGGACAGGAGCTGAAGAACATTCACAGAATCCACAAAAGCTAATGGATATTATGGATATTTCAAGGAGAGATTTCAAGAAAGTCTCCTGTTTAGAGGCATTCACCTGTAAAATTTCTACCAAAGATTATGATGAGCTCTGTAGAGAACTAAAAGAAGTTTTCATTTTCTTTTTCCTCAATGACTTTTCTGATAATTTCCTAAAGATTTTCTTCAGGTCCATGTTGAAGAAGGCATAATTAGACACAATTATAATGTGTCTAGACCAAGCTCTGTTGTCTTACTATCCTCAGATTGGACAGTGGCCTTTAGCTGATGGTGAGAGAACAGTCTAAGAACAGCAACCATGGACAGTGACCCTTCCTCTCATGTACACTCCCTGCTTCCAGAAGACAGGTCAGGATCTACAGACTGTGTGTCTGCTGGTATTTTTGTTCTGTTAGTGGTTCTAATTCTTTTTCACCATGATACCTTGCAAAGGGTTTTTTGAAACCAAGGAAAGTCTGCTAGTAGTCCTCTTTGGATTATTACACAGCCAAAATACATGAGACAAACAATAGTTTGGCAAGCTATAAATAAGATTTTAAAAACAGTAATTTTACATACCTAACAGATAAAACCAGTTCTTTATCACAGTCTAATGAATTCCTTAAATGACAGTGACATATTATACAGGTGTACTTATATAGATGCTGTCACTGTTTTAGCTGGCAAAAGTTCATGATGAACAGCTCAGGTCTGTTTTGCATTTACCAGTTGAACTGAAGAGGACTGTAAAACGGTGGCTTCTCCTTGCCTGTCATTAGCCATAAAAGATGGTATGGAACAGTAATACCAGATACAGTGAAGATGCCTGCTTGGATTTCAAAATGAGCAGGTTTTGGTTGTCACCAAATACAGCTATTAATTCTAACCCGATGTTTACCACTTGTTGCTTTTTCTTAGAAAACTGAATTCTATTTTTACATAAAATTTTTAAGGAAAATTAATTTCAGGGAACAGTCTTAAATAATTCCTTAACCCTTTAAAAAATTGTAAATTACTTACATTTATTTTTCCTTTTACTACACTGTTCCATCAAGAAAATACTTTTGACTACTAGCCATACAAGTATTTGCAATGATTCAGAGAAATTATTTAAGTAAAAATCAAAGTTTTCAGTAGTTATTGATTGTTCATCAGTCTACATCATTATCATTGTTGACAACTTTAATATTCTTATTGAATTTACAAAGCTATTCAATAATCCTGCATTAATCTACCAAAATATATATACATACAAAATAGCATAACTGCTTTGCCCCCTTTTTTATTCATAGTTCTGAAAAGAAGAATCCAACAATTCAATAGTGTTAAATTATTTAAAATAACAATTCTTCAGGAGGTCATTATCAGTCTTAATAAAGCCCATACTATATAGATGAATCCTTTTTTTATGGAGCATCTATGTACATAAATATATGTCACTGTAATGATAAAGCATCACCTAGGTAAAAAAAATCAAAAAGTATGGAAGACAGATCTGTCCTTCTCTTTAAATGTTTAAATTGTCCATTGTAGTGCAATTGCTGAAGAGGAAACAACATATTAAATGTCAAATTGACCTGAAACAAGTATTACTGGATTTTAGCCATCAAATATTTCCTTTTATCTTAATTGGCTATTAGTCTCTATGAGCACTAAATGCTCAGGAGAAAATAAAGCTTTTATCTTTGTTTTTCTCTGGCAGATATGGTCATAAAGAGCGTACAAAGCCCAGTAAACCCTCACACACCATACACCACGTTCTTTGTAGATGTGAGACTTTGAGGGTTTATTCCTCTTCTGAACACAAAGGATCAGAATACAAGGAACAGCAGGGCCAGCTAAAACAATGGCTTGTGCTACCCATGTGAGCTGCATATTTTCACTTCCAAGTCATTATCTTTTATAACTAGCAGTTAGTGCAAGCAAAGAAGCTCAAACCAAATGATGGTTATAGCATCTAATCAGATGCCCAGATGGTTAGTAAACAATATAAAACTGTAATTAAACAGGACCTAACAATGAACATGTTAATTTCAGGTTTTTTGTAAAATAACTCTAGCAATTGATACCACCTACAGTTAATAACTACCTATGGGAAGTTAAAGTTAATGGAAATTTTTACTTTAAACTGAATAAGCAATGTGTAAACCCCTGTTTACTCAGCATCTATGTCTTACAAATTTAATTATGAGGAGGGCTTGAACCACTGTTGTGTTTTTCAAGTTTGATGTTGCTGTCACTGCATAAAATTACACTGTTGTAAAACTAGAAACTATTAAGCTTCTAGCATTTGAGTTTCTCTAACAAATACTATGTTATGCATTTTAGAGCAGGTTCAGAGCTGCTGCAATACAGGATCAGTTACAAGCCCAACCAGAGCATTTGAACTAATATACCAGCATGCCATGACAGACAGATAAAAAGATGGAGTGGAAATTGTTTACTTCTGCTAGCTGAAGGCTTCCCAGATATGATGAAATGTCTTAAAGCTCTGTCCAGTAAGAGTTGAAGGGTGTAAGAGAGACATCTTGTCCCAACATTTAAAATCAACTAGCAGAAGTAATTCCAATTTTAAAAGTTCTTATTAAAAAGAATTGTCTTTCTGACAATTATAAATTGATCTATCATATTATCAGGGTGTTTTTTTTTTAATTTGAAGCCATAAAGAGCTTATTTCTTCCCTTTCATTTTTAAATAATAGTTTTGCATGTGAAAGAATTCATTATAACTGCAAATGTGCTTATTTGAATAATTACAGATACTGTACTCCATTGTTTAGTTACAACAGAAATGAATGCAGGCAGAATAAAAACAGGCACTAAACAACACCCCACTCCCCCATGTTTTTACAATGCATATCTTATCTGGAATTTCTTACCAGTTCAAAATCAACCTGACTTAAAATCCAGCAAATACGTTTTTGGGGAAGTAAAGACTGGGTTCTGCACCATTTGTATTTTGGTTTTGAAACATGCTTCCTTTTAAACCTCTAAGAGTATATTTAATTCTGTCTAAATAATATTAACTTTTTCATTATACATTTGAGTACTAGAAAAGAGTTTTAAAGAAGATTTGCCTGAATGGAAGTGGAGAAATTAAACACAGCATTTAGCAAAAAATGCAATGAGACTAAAGTCTGCTACTTTCATATTGCCTGTTTCAATTAGATTTTATGATTTTTGCATGCTAGTTAGTCCTGACAGTGTATAATTCAATATAATCTCAATTCTCTGATGTACTTACACATGCACCAGGTCCCTCTGAAATCAACTACTGAAAACTAGGCTTGTTCTTAAGCACTTGCTGAAGAGTAGTCTCATTTAATTTTCATTACAGTTAGTGGAAAAATTCCTACTCTAGTTTGAGAGACAATATCCAAGTCCTAAACTCCACATCATATTGTGAATTCTGCATGGCTGGACATCTGTATCCAGTTCTTATTGGTCTGCCATAATACTATGGCACCACACCTTTTGTTACTTCTCACGCACTGGAGAGCTTACATGGCAGTTTAATTTTGTCCCTAGCCTACTCTTTCCTTCTCCACTGTCACACCACCTTTTCCTATGGTCCCACAGCTGGTGATCTGATCATGCTAGTGAAAGGTATCCACTGACTACAACCACTTTGATATTAGAGGTGCTGATTCAAAGTGTTTCAATACTTAAATTTATTCCCTTGTTCACTTACATGAAACACTAAAGAGACCACTCTGCTTTTTTGGCCTTTGGAAAACTTAAGGAAAATTTGAGGTCTCCAGGTAAATAATAAGCAAGAACCAGGATTTTCACAGAGGAGTTACCCACAGTAAACCAGTAACAAGTGCTAAGAACCTGTGTGCAGCAGAACTCCTGCCCACACTGATTCCATTTCAATAAATGTACTTTCCATTTTATCACTCCTCCCTAAAGAAAATCCCTGCATTATAAATAAAATAGGTACTTCAGAAACTTTAAGACCTTATTCTTTTAAATAAAAGGAAGCTACAGGGTCCTATTGCATCACCAATAATATGGAAAAATTCTCTGTTGCAGTGATAATTTCACATTAAAACTAGCAAAACTACTTCCATCTTTCCTTTCAGAACTGCACATTCTATCAGAGCAAAGCAAGTATGACGTGTTTAATTTGCTTTATGTTGTACCATAGCAGAAAGGGTTATGTCATTCACCCACTTTCCAAAGATAAGAACTAGGGGGTAGCAAATGAAACCCAGGAGGTAGCAAACCATGGGAGATTCTGATGAAATGTGTAGTTATGTTGTGGAAATACTTCTTCAGAAGTACATGGATGATAAATATTTAGATGAATACAAGGGGAGATTGGACAAGTTAAAGAAGAAAAAACTATCAGACCTAGTAAATAGAAATGTAACCCTTTAAACTTAGTGGCTGATATTATTCTGGAAAACTGTTATGACAGGCTTATTCTGACTTGATATCCATTTACAGTTGGTTACTACTAAAGGCAAGAGTCTCTTTTCTGATCTTGTTCCCACTAAAGTGACTAACAAAACTGACACAACTGAATTCAGGAAGGTAGGATATCATTCCAAATTTTATATATTATATCTAGTATTGGAGCATGAACAAGCTTGAGACCTTATTTTCCCAAGTACAAAAGAAACACGAGAGATTATTGCTCTAAAGGTCCCCAGCCCACAGTAGTTTATGCTCTTGTGTAGCAGCCCACATGAGTAATAGCAGAATTCAATGTGCAAATTGTAGCAAGCTTATAAATCTTTGATTTCACAGTCTGAAACAGCAAGCAACACTGAAAAAACAGGGGATCATAAAAACTATTAATTAAGCACACTTCAAATATTTCTGACTGCTCTTCAGTCTCTCATCAATAGATTGGTTAATTAATCATAAGTATCTTAAATGCTTCATGATGTTTTTGAATGTTTTGGTTGTCTTGATGTTTCAGGTGAATAATATTTTTATTTTTCCAGTCTACTTTTAAAGAACAAGAAGTGCTAAAACAACTACCTTTTAAAATTGACCTTTTCATTTATAAAATATTTGAGAGCCCTTTTTAGAGTTCGAAATTAATCTTGAGTTGAAGATGATTCATAAATGGGAAGGATGATATAAGGATGCATCACCAGCTGGTTGAGGGAGGTGATCTGGTGCTCTGCACTGGTGTGGTCTCACCTTGAATACTGAACATCACAATATAAGAAAGATATTAAGCTATTAGAGAGCATCCAAAGGAGGGCAACACAGAGGAGCAGCTGAGGTCACTTGGTCTTCTCAACCTGGAGAAGAGGAGACTGAAGGGAGACCTCATTGCTATCAACAGCTTCCTCTTGAGGGGAACAGGAGGAGCAGGCGCTGATCTCTTTTTTGTGTGACCAGTGACAAGACCCGAGGGAATGGCCTGATGGTGTTTCAGGGGAGGTTTGGGGTGAATATTAGAAAACATTTTTTCACCCAGAGGGTGGTTGGGCACTGGAAGAGGCTCCCGAAGGAAGTGATCAGAGTACCAAGCCTGGCAGAGTTCAAGAAGTGTTTGGACGAAACTCTCAGATATATGGTGTGACTGTTGGGAATGGTCCTATGCAGGGCTAAGCGTTGAACTAGTTGATCCTTGTGGGTCCCTTCCAACTCAGCACATTCTGTGATTCTTTGAAATCAGTCATTTTACTGTATGTTCAGTTATATTTCCTTTGACTGTTAAACCTTTTTCTTATTTTCTGTATTGCTTCTTGTCTATTCTCTCTTATCTATATCACTGATATACAGTGAGTGAACTAGAGCAGAACACCATCTTTGATAGGAGGCACGGCAAGAAGTTATAGGAATGCCCATATGTGTCTTGAAACTTAAGTTACAGTGTCTGAAAAGTGCTTGAATGTAGCCAGGTCTACTGTTGTCTAAAAAGGCTATATTCCAAATACTGCACAGTGTACTTTTATTAACAAGTTGTAACACTGCTTAATTTGAGTAGCCTGTCTCAAATAGAGAGCATGACAAGATGCCTTGGTGAAAGTAATGAACAGCTATGAAATAATCTGTGTATTGGGGATCTTTCTTCTTAACTCTTAAGCCTGAAAGGCATATTGCTTCCAAAATATTTATTTGATATAATACAAAGTCAAAAGAAGTATGCAAATGTCTAATTCATTTAAAAACTGTATTAAGATACTGGCATCAATTATATTTTGCCTGTGAAAATGAGATTCACACATAGTCTGTGCTGACAAAATTTGTATTTTAGAAAAGTACATTTTTGTTCTTTATTTTCTTTCAGTTATCCATTCTTTCTTATACAATAACAAATTTAGGTGTGAGGGAGTGCTTTATCTTCTTCACGTGTATCTACATTTTATCATTTCTTCTCTTTAATCCTTTCTAAATTAAAATAATACGTTGAGTCTTTGTATGTAATTTTTCTTTTTTTTTTTTCCTCAGACTCCCTTCACATACCAACCTAGTAACCTTCATATAAACCAACCTAGTTGCCTTCACTGATGAAGTGACTACATCAGTGGACAAGGGAAAGTTACAGATATAATTTATTTGGAATTCTATAAAGTCATTTACACATTCCCCCACAAAATCCTTCTCTCTAAATTGGGGAGAAATTAATTCAATTGGTGGATGGTTAGATGAATAAGAAATTAGTGAGATGGTCACCTCCAGAGGGTAGTGGTCAATGGCTCAAAGTCTCTACAGACATCAGTAACAAGTGGTGTCTCTCAGGGTTCCATACTGTGACCAGTGCTATTTAATATCTTCATTAATGACATACACAGAGGGATTGAGTGCAGCCTCAGCAAATTTGCAAATGACGCAAAATGGAATGGTGCAGTTGACACACCTGAAGGACAGGATGTCATCCAGAGGGACCTGAACAAGCTCAAGAAGTGGGCCCATGGGAACTTCATGCGGTTTAACAAGACAAGGTGCAAAGTGTTGGGCTGACCCCTGGTATCAATGCAGGCTGACAGATGAACAGATCAGGAGCAGCCCTGCTGAGAAGGACTTTGGATTGCTCGTGGATGAGAGGCTGAACATGAGCTGGCAATTCATGTTTGCAGCATGATTCAACCATAGATCAGGCTGCATCATAAGCAGTGTGGCCAGCAGGTTGAGGGAGGTGTTTCTCTCCCTCCACCCTGCTCTGGTGAGACCCCACCTGGAGTTCTGTATCCAGCTCTGGAATCCCCAGCACAGGAAGGACATTGACATGTTGGAGTGAGTCAAGAGAAGGGTCACCAAGACAATTATACAGACGGAGCACCTCTCCTACAAGGAAAGGCTGAGAGAATTGGAATTGTTCAGTCTGGAAAAGAGAAGGCTTTGGTGTGACCTAATTGCAGCCTCTCAGTACCTGCAGGGAGATGACAAGAAAGATGAAGAGATAGTATTCACAAGAGCATAGAGTGATAGGAAAAGGGGGAATGGTTTCCAATTGATAGTAGGTTTAGATTACGTATTAGGAAAAAAAACCCGGTACTGTGAGAGTAGTAAGGCCCTGGAACAGGTTGCCTAGAGATGTTGTGGATATCTCATCCTTGGAAGTGTTCAAAACCAGGTTGGATGGGACTCTGAGAAACTTGTTTTAGTGGAAGGTGTCCATGCTCATAGAAGGGGGTTGGGACTAGATGATCTTTAAGTTCCTTCTAACCCAAGACATTCTATGAGTCTAATATAATCCTACTCTATTTTCTGAATTAGCTTTTCAGAGCAGAACTGTACATCTTATTCCAGCTGAGTGGTTATAATTGACTTATGTGTAACATAGCACTATTTTCTATCTGTCTGTTTAAACATTCCAGTACCCTGTTTGCTTTTCCAATTCCTGCTGCAGTCATTGAACAATCTCTTGACATCATCAAGTCTTAACTGCTCAATTAGTACCCAGCACTGTGTATGATAAGCTCAAATTACACCTCTGAATGAGCCCTAACTTTCACTTTCCAGCTATGAAGTATGTCAGCCACTGAGATAATCATTCATCCAGCACTGACATGCCTCCCCACAGTCTTTTCCAACAACCATTAGTTTGCAGTATTATGAGTTTTGAAGCTGCTCCTATCTTCTTTTAGTCAGTCACATCTGACAGAGCAAAGGAGATACAGTTGGGGCACTTCAGCAGGGCTTCAGCAGACAGCTCTGCCACAGAAGAAAGATGCCACTGGAGGTTCTATGGTCTGTGTTCTTCTGTAGGAGAATAATGGTTCACTGAAACAGTTTCATGGAGATTAATCAATTTTTACCAATTTACACGAAGACCCATTTTCCAACTCCACCTTCCAGCTTCAGATATTCATTTGAATATCTTGAGCTTCCAGGCCTTACACAGTACTAGGCAGAAAAGAAGACAAGAGCTGAGATGCTAAGAGTTGTCTCAAAAGCTCTAACATATCTTACAGTCTAGCAAAAACTCCAAAGAGGAGTTTTGGAGAATTCAAAAGACCCGAAGTACGTGGTTTTGAACAAACTCAAGATTTCAAGTGTGGGAGAAGCCCACTACTTTCAAATTCATCCTGTTTTGTGAATCTGAAATAGGGAATTCTGCTCTCAGGCATCCAGAATTTATATCCTTTTTCTTTTTGTTTTTCCCCTCAGTATATTCATTTAACAAGAAAATTGAATATATGTGATGAAAACAGGACTTCATATATATTTTTATCTTAAAAACTTTCTGGGATCACAGAATCAACTAGGTTGAAAAAGACCTCTGAGATCATCAAATGCAATCTATGACCAAACACCACCTTGGCAACTAGACCATGGCACTCAGTGCCATATTCAGTCTCTTCTTAAATATCTCCAGGGACAGTGAATCTACGACCTCCCTGGGCAGCCCATTCCAATGTCTGATCACTTTCTCTGTAAAGAATTTTGTTCTAATGTCTAACTCAAACCTCCCCTGGGACAGCTTAAGACCAGCCCCAAGTGCTGGTTGCCTGGGAGAAAAGACTGACTCCTACTTCGCTACAAACTCCTTTTAGGGAGTTGTAAAGAACGGTAAGGTCTCTCCTGAGCCTCCTCTTCTCCAGGCTAAACAACCCCAGCTCCCTCAGCTGCTCCTCACAGGACTTGTGCTCCAGTTCATTCACCAGACTTGCTGCCATTCTTTGGACATGCTCTAGTACCTCAACATCCTTCCTAAACTGAGAAGCCGACAATTGCACACAACCACAGGGGAAGAATCACTTCCCTGGTCCTGCTGGCCACACTATTCCTGATAGAGGCCAGGATATATTGGCCTTCTTGGCCACCTGGGCACACTGCTGGCTCATGTTCAGCTTCCTGTCAATCAGAACCCCCACATCCCTGTTCTGCCTGGAGGCTCTCTAGCCACGCTGTGCCCAGCCTGTAGCGCTGCATGGGGTTGTTGTTGTGCAGGACCTGGCACTTGGTCTTGTCATGGTCCAACAGGACACAACCTCATACTTGTTGGATTAAGCCCATCCATTCACCTGTCCAGGTTCCTCTGCAGAGCCCTCCTACACTCCAGCAGACCAACACCCCCCACAACTTGGTGTCATCTGCAAATGTGCTGAAGTGTGGACTCAATCCCCGCATCCAGCTCATCAATAAAGTTATTGAACAGGACTGGGCCCAACACTGATCCGGACATCGCTAGTGACTGGATATAATTTGATAGGACTGAGAAAACTGTGCTTACGTACATACCCATGCACAGCTGCTAATCCTGCGTAACTTTTGATGAAAGCTTTTATGGTCAGAAAGAGACTTCCTCTTCCCTGTTAGAAATTAATTGCTTTATCAAAGAAATATATTTATTCTATGGCTTAGATAAAAGTATGGTACACCTTGAACAGATTCAAAAAAATTGACTGAACAATTTCCCATTGGAAAATAAATTCAATTTTGAAAAAACTACACAGAAAGGCATGGTATCAATAATGAAATGTCTTAGAGCAGTGTACACTTACAGAATAAATTTCATTTTGTGAATGGAACATTTATTTTTAACTTCAGAGTAAACTTTGTGTTTCAGCATATTTCTGTGTTACAGCAAAATGTCTTTTTTAAGCCTAAATATGGTTTTGAATTTCTTATTGTCATTTTAATTTCAATTTTCTCTCTTTGAAACCTGCAAATTCAGACTTTGCAGAACACTTTACAGAATAGAAATTTCAATTTGTTACAGTTCTAGTCAGAGTATATTTCCAGGTTCTTCAGAACCTGTTTCAAGAGGAAATTGCAGTCCCTGCAAGGGATCTTGTCAGTTTCTAAACATCTAAATATTACACAACTATTATACATTTTTTGAGACATACTGATTGGAAGTTCTTCAACACTGAGAATAAAAATGTGTGAAAATGCCAATTGCTAACCTCTCTCTGACTTAGATGGAAAGCCTCCGTGCATTTCTGGCAGGCTGTGCAATAACTGGCAGTTATGACTGCTTGGCAAAAGATGGGATTGCAACGTTTTCAAAATAAGGATAGGATGTGCCTTTCCCTGGCTTAGCCCTTCTTAAGGAGCAGCCATTTAAAAATATCTTCTTTCTAGCTCTGAATTACCTTTTATAACAGTGATGCCCACACTTTATTCTGCATCACCTGCAAATTATGCTCTATCTGTACTGCACTTAGAAGAGTAAAAGGCAGACTAACACCCCCGAGACACACAGACAAACACAGAACAACTTTCTGTTTCCTTTGTTTGACACTATTTCAAACTGCAGACAGCTGCTGTTCTGCTGCAAGCCAATCTATATTCAAATCCTCTGTGAGCTATTAGTGTGGCTTTTAAAATCATTCAGTCCGTCATGTGAATCACTTTCTTGGCAGAATCCACAAATAAACATGGCAATAGTATTGAAGGTACATTTACCTTGACATTTCACAGCTCATTTTCTAACCTGTACACGTTGAAGGGGACAATTATAATAATAACCTGTAAACTAGAAACTTCAAAATGCCCAGGAAAAGTCATGTGGCATACATGATGTTACCACGAGTTACAGGATAAGACCTTAACAGTCAAAACACTAAAAAAGCCAACTTATTTAATTAGGAAACCTAGTACAAACTATACTGAGAGCTAACACCAAATAATTTATAACAGTATTAACACTTGTAATGGAAAGACTATTATAATCATACTTGACTAGTAAAATTCAAGCCTGATTTAGGCCTCAGGGGTCTACTAAAACTAAAGCTTGAATAGGAAAAAATCTAGTTTATTACAGAAACAGAATGTAATCACCCAATTAGAATCTGTGTAATAAACATTTGTGCAGAAATATACACAGATTTATGCGCACATGAGTTTTTATGAAACAAAATTCTAATCAAAGGACATTAAAATGATTGCAAGGTTGAGTACTCAAACATAAGGACATTCCAGAGGCTCTGTACAACTTTTCCATACACACTTTTGCATATACAGTATGATAATGTCTTTGACTGCATGCTGGTTTTTTTCTGCATAATCTCCAACTTATTTGCAGCTCCCGATGGACACTACACACTTGAATGGGTAATAATTCAATGTTTTGCTTTCTCTTTGTTGTTCAACATGTGTCTCCATACATTACCTACAGCATACTATTCACATCCTGTTTTAAAGACATAGTTATTAATTTCTTCTATGAGTTATTAATTTTCTCAGGTACTTCTTTCCACACTTCATATGATTTTCCAAAAAGTTCACTAACTCATTCTCACAACAGCCTTTACAGTACTGCCTACTACAACTGTAGCACACAGATATCAAGATCAAGGCATACGTTATTTCCCAAGGGTCAGGATGAACCACTTAAGACCTGATTTCCAAGATTCTGAGCATTCATATGTTGAAGTCCATTTGCCACATCTTCAAATCTGTATCTTAGGTTAGGATTCTTAAAATGAGGAACATACAATCACACCTAGAAAAAAGTCTGCTTTAATCACCTGTCAGGTATAATATAGGAACTTGACATCAGTGGATGGCTTCGAATATAATTTTTCAGAGCAAGCGGCAACTCCTTCCATCCTGAAATTATCTCTATTCCTCTGCATTCCTTTGCCTACTTAGAGTATGCTTTCCAAATTCTACAAGTGATGTAGAGGTCAGTTTAAAAAAAACACACTTTGTTACTCAGAATTAATGAATACCCAGAGTAGGCCCATCCCCCTCTTTTTCTGAAGTGTGAACATAAAAAAAAATAATCTCACAAATATGTTGGAAAGGGAAGGTGCTGAAACTGCAGAGCGTTGTCATTTCTAAATATTAAGCTCTGCTTTCATCACTTTAGTTGTGTCCTTAACTTATTTCTGCAACCTATTTCTCAGTTGCCTAGTTTTATTTTAAAAGCAGAGAGCAAGAAAAAACCCTAATTCCCAATATTTTACTCAAATCTGTGTTCCAATATGAACAATTTGAGGAGCTTTTAGATCTCCCATGTAGTGTTTCTACTTAAGGCAGCAGAGTAAGGAGCAGCAGTAGCGGGCAGGTGACTGTTGGATCACCACCAACCAGAACATCACTCCAGAATCTGATGCAGGTTTTTAGAGACACTTATATCTAGAGGAAGAATGACGGTGTTCTGTAACCCTGGAACTCATCCCAAGGCACTGACCATCAGAGTAAGAGACTCTTCTCCCTGATCTTCACAGGTCTGAACCTTTGCTCCTTTCTTACAATCCATTCTTCTCCCACTCCTGGAAAAGCTGGCAGCCCACAGCTTGGACAGGTACACTCTTCACTGTTAAGAACTGGCTGGATGGCCGGGCTCAGAGAGTGGTGGTGAATGGTACTGCATCCAGTTGGCATCTGCTCACTAGTGGTGTGCCCTAGGGATCAGTATTGGGCCCAGTCCTGTTCAATATCTTTATTGATGTTCCAGATGATGGAATCAAGTGTAACCTTAGTAAATTTGCAGAAAACACCAAGTTGGGTGGGAGTGTCGATTTGCTGGAGGGTAGGTAGGAAGGCTCTTCAGAGCGATCTGGACAGGCTGGATTGATGGGCTAAGGCCCGTGGTACAAGGTTTAACCAGGCAAAGTGTCAGGTCCTGCACTTTGGCCATAAGCCACATGAAGCACCAAGGCCTTGGGACAGAATGGTTGGAAAGCAGCCCAGCAGAAAAGGACCTGGGGCTGCCAGTCAACAGCAGGCAAACATGGGCCAGCAGTGTGTCCAGGTGGCCGAGAAGGCCAATGGCATCCTGGCTTGTATAAGAAATTGTGTCACCAGCAGGACTAGGTACGTGATTTTCCTCCTGTACTCGGCACTGGTGAGGCCGCACCTTGAGACTGGTGTTCAGTTTTTGGACCCTCACTGCAAGACAGATTTTGGGGCGTGTGCAGAGAAGGGCAACAAAGCTGGTGAAGGGTCTGGAGCACAAGTCCTATGAGGAGTGGCTGAGGGAGTTTGGGGTGAAGAAAAGGAGGGTCAGGGGAGACTTAATCCTCTCTACAACTACCTGAAAGGAGGTTGTAGCAAGGTGGGCCAGTCTCTTCTCTCAGGCAACAAGCGATAGGACAAGAGGACATAGCCTCAGTCTGCACTAGGGGAGGTTTAGGTTGGACATTAGGAGGAATTGCTTCGTAGGAAAGGTGATTTGACATTGGAACAGACTGCCCAGGGAGGTGGTGGGACTCACCTCAACTGGAGGCATTTAAGGTAAGACTGGATGTGGCACTTATTTCCAAGATCTAGTTGACATGGTGGTGTTAGGTCATAGGCTGGACTTGATGATCTCAGAGGTCTTTTTTAACCTAATTGATTCTGCGATTCCATTTCTTTCTAATCTTTGTTCATTTTCTCAGTCTTGCTTTTTGTCTAAACTGGACCTATACAAGCCTATAGCTTCAAGTTTCTTTACTCAACCTACCTTAGCATACTCCTTCAGACTTTGAATTTTAGGGTAGCTATATCCCATAACGTACTGAGAAGTACTTGATATACAACAGAGTGATTTGAAGCAACTTAATAGAGGAAGAATGCTGAGTGCTCTGCAGAGTGTATGTTTCCTTACCAAGAAGTCTTTTACCACAGAGGTGGTCTTTTTAATATATAAACTAACCCATTTAAGGTTGCTTAATTTTATTTGACCCATGTTGAATATTTACCCTTTTACCCATTCCTATTTTCACTATTCTTTCTCTCTGACCCCAGATACCTTTCAGTCACCACCCTTATTCATCATCCAAAGCATTCAAATTTATCCCGTGCCAGAACTAGTCCTGTCCTGAAAGGTCTGTGCTCCTCATTTTCTCACTTGCTCCCTGTCTTGCTCCTAGAAATGCCTTAGTCACTTTCTTTATTTCCATTTTCACCCTTTATCCCAGTCTCCTCCTTCCCATCTGCAGATCTTGCCATGCTCTCTCTCTCCATTCACTTGGTAGATACTGATTTTTATTCAATTCATTTCTGGTGGGATTTTTTGTTTGAGACATGGTCTAATATGCAAAATTTAAACCTAAATAGGACATGTATGCAGGATAACTAATGCTAAATGCCAGGCATCTAATGGTAAATGCCTACTGGTCATGAGTATAATACAGTAAAAACCGTATAAAAACAATTCAGAGTTAAACATTTAGATTTGAGCACAGCTGGTAAGTATTATGATCTGGAAGCTCAATCTAAATTTTGAAACTAGATATAAAATTTAGTGGTAGTTCATGCATCATATGGGTCTTATGCTGTTTCAAAACTTGCTACATTATTAAGGATTTTCTAGGGAGAGCTGAATTATTTCTCATGAATAGCAAAGATGCACAGGTACTCCTGTTGTGAAAAGAATCCATGAATGAATAGAAGCCAATCAAATATTTAGGGAATAAAGCACATCACAATAAATGTCTTTCTACAGTACATTTATTAATTTATACTGCCAAAATCAAAATTTTATGCTTCAGTTTCATTGTATCACACATTACACTATCATACTATTGAAAAAATAGTAAAACTCTACTTTAGCCACAACACACTATACTGGAAAAATATTTCTGCTGCTTGCAAGGAGCAGCATATCACTTCGTCATTAGAAAAGAAATTGGACATGAAATTCTCATGACCTCTAAAAAACAATGCCAATAACTGCAATTCCCCTAAAAAACATTACAGTTGAGTTTATCATAAGTCTAAATTAATCCTTCTTAACGGTGCATTATTCTTTCAGTGGTGAATATCTGGGACACAAATACATTTTTCTACAGCATTTGAAGTGAGTTAAAGAGGTTTCTGAAACATTATTTTACTTCACTGAAGAGTAGTGAGTAGGTAGAGAATAAGAATAAATAAAATAAGTTTAACAGGCAGGTTAAATCCATTTGTCTATAAAAAATCTAATGCAGTGAAAAAATTATGTTGAAAAGCATTAATTATTAAATTAAGAATACTAAATAGGATTGCCAGTTCTGGAATGTGTTAAATACTACAGATCTGAACTTGTATTTGATAATAATTAAAATAATTCCTCTCATCTGCCCAGGGAATTGGTTAAGTAACCATCTTTGCACGTATTTAAAAGATGCTTAGACGTGGCACTTGGGGACATCTTTTAGTGGCAGAGTTTAGTGCTGGGTTAACAGTGGGACTTGGTGATCTCAAGGGTCTTTTCCAACCTAAATGATTCTATGTTCTCCAAAAATAAAATATTAAGTTCACAAACTCAAGCAATCCATATGAGGTACTAGCCATCAAAGCGGTTAACTAGTACACATCCACAAGAGAATGTCCTGCTGGAACAAAATGAACAAAGAGGTTGCCATTTTCTGTCATTCTCTCTGCAAAATATGCACATTTTGTCCATATTTCACAGCTATGTGGTAACATAAAGGGTCTGAGATTGCATGTGATTTTCTCAGCCCCTGCATGATCTCTTTCTCACTTTTGAGTTCCTTTTCTGGGGCCTTAACTTTGAAATCTGTCAGGCTCCCACTGCCATTCCCTGTCCTGCAGGCACAGATGTAGTCTTAGTCTCCGAAATCTGAATTCATTATTTCAAACAAGGCTTATAACCACAATCTGATATATCCTGTAATATCCTGCTAAAATTGTTTCCTGATGCATGCTGTCTGGAAGCTTACAGAGAAGACTAAGGGACATGGATCCCAATTTCCCAGTTCCTGTGTCCCTAGCACTCCTGTGCATGGTGAGAGTTGCAGTTGCAGGGAGTGCACAGCTGTTGCAGTGCCCAGTGGAGATGCTCTCAGCAATTATGAAAATGCCAAAAAATCTAATGCTGAGGTAGGATGAACCCAAACA